>JBBPTP010000001.1:8947-289427 GCA_038094195.1 Pulveroboletus aff. carminiporus | reverse complement strand
CTTGATGCGTGACTTGACTTGGTTGTTAAAACGAGTGTGCTTAGTAAGCTGCTTAGTCAGCAAGCTTAGTCATTGTTCATTCGAGAAAATGTTAAGTCCCGTAGGACGAGGTATGGCATTAGGCAGCATTTGTAACACTTCCATTTCATGTCTCATGCATTTCATTTCCGCTACCCCTTTACCCTATGGCTATGCTTCATGCTTCCCTTCCATTTGATATGCCACTTAACTCATGCTTACCTTATTGCTTTAATTACCGCTTCACAGCCTTATGGCTGTCCATCTCTCTATTTGGATAATGGACCAAATATATACAAACATGTAGTAGGATATATAAGGACCTAAATTGATGACCAAGGGATCCTCAGTCAGATCCTCTTGGGTATTTCCCCTCATCTGCTCATTGAAACAACCCTAATTGCTACTAGAGCTTTCAGGTTACCACTAGGCAGCATAGACTTAAAGAATGAGCAAATGAGGGAAAATACCCAAGAGGATCTGACTAAGGATCCTTTGGTCGTCGATTCAGATCCTTATATACCCTACTACATATTTGTACCTATTTGGTCCATTATCCAAATAAAGAGTGAACAGCCATAAGGCTGTGAAGTGGTAATTAAAATAATGAGTCAAGTGGCATATCAAATGTAAAAGAAGCATGAAGCATAGTCATAGGGTAAAGGGTGACAGAAATGAAATGCATGAGGCATAAAATGGAAACGTATGAATAAAGTTAAGTTCTGTCTATTAAAGTTTAATAAGTCCAAAAGTGTAAAGTCATAAGTCACATGATGTCAAGCATCGTGCTGTCATGAAGTTGTAAAAGTGTTAGCAGTGTTTAGGGTAGGGTTTGTTCAGACTTAGCAGATGTAAGGTTTAAGGGGATCATGACATCATAACCTTGGGGTAATTGATTTGGACTGCAAGCCTAACGACAAGCATTAGACTTGAGTGGCTAGTTTAACCTCATTGCGGAGGAGCTTTAATCGGAGTTTGAATAAGTTATGATGTTGCAAAAAGAGCGTTTGTAACACTCATTCTCTAAAGTCTACACTGCCTAGTGGTAACCTGAAAGCTCTAGTAGCAATTAGGGTTGTTTCAATCCCCTCCCAGATGAACCCAAATTTTCTCTTCCTCCCACATTCTCTGCCCAGTGTTCTGCTCCTCACCATGGTTGTTACCACCCCAATTCTTCGTATATCTATGGGAAAGCTCAAAACACCCTCGAGCACCTTGCTGCAGAATCTGCAAAGCATGAAGAAATACAACTAGCACGTCAAAATAACATCTATTATCCCTTTTCTGATAGGGGGGAATGGGACCTTGTGAAATTCTTGTGTGAGAATTTAAATCGAGGGCAGATTGTATGCTTCTTAAAGTTGGAATGGGTGAGACATATATATTTTCTTGATGTCATTGCTGATGCACCACAGTTTCAACAAAGGTATCAACCATCGTTCAAAACTGTTGATCAACTCTTTTCGTGGATGGATTGCCTACCTCAAGGTCCATGATGGTGCTGTACAGAGATCGAGATGGATGGATATGATACAGTTCACCCAGTGTATCTACTCTGATATGATCCCCTGGAGGTCACACAGATGATATTTGGCAATTCGATTTTCCATCAACATATGTCACTAGATCCACATGAGATATGGACTGAACCTGGTAACCACGAATATGATGAGTGGATGACCTCTTGGAAGGCATTCAAAATACAAGTAAGCAACACCATTTTCCTGGATACTGTTCTCTGTTCATTGTGTTATTAGGACCAACTTCCTATTGGTGCCACGATTGTCCCTATCATACTTGCCTCTGACAAGACCTCCATTACGAGACAAACAGGAGGCCTAGAAATGCATCCGCTCTTTCTAACAATAGGAAATATTCATTCCGACATACGCTGTAAGAAAGATAAGTGGTGTGCTAGAGGAAGTCCCCAGAGGGTCTACCACAGGCAAAGGGGTTGTTACAATTCTTTTCCTTTCTGCGTCACTACTCCTTCTTTCTTTCACACAACACACCGTCCTCTTTGGAATAGTCTGCATCACTTACCAGCACGTATTATTGATTATCTCTACCTGTCCTCATCTCGTCTTTCTTTGATCAGTTCCAGAAGGTTGGTCACTTGTTTTCTTATTTTGAACAATCACTCCTCGATCAAGTCTATCATCTTGATCTCGTAGTTCCATCATATCCCTTGTTTCTTTCACGTTGTAGGAGCACGAAGCTCCCTACGTTTGTAGACTTGGTTTTCTCCACTTTCAGGTCACTCTGCGTCCTCTAGTATCCTTCGTGCAAGCGTCCCATCATGTTCCGTGTTCGTCGAAGGCTGATCCACCCCTATTTGTACGTATCCGGTTCTATCCGTACCCGGACTAACTATCCGGTTACACTATCCGCCATACCTAGTATCCAACTTATCTCAGGACTAGCAACTGAGATGGTTAGTACCTTACCATATGTTTTCTTGTGTCCTGGCGTCGCAACACTTATTTCTATCATTTTCATCTCACCTGTCAATACTTTGACATTGACATACATATGTTTCACCTTTTTCTGACAGTCCTGGGAAATGCCTGGACTATAAAATCTTGTACCTGACTTTGCGCAATGCATCTTTCGTCCACCCATCAGTTCACAGTTCGTTCGTCCTCAGTCATCGCCGTCGTTGTCATCGTTCATCTTAATCCGGTCCGCGTCCTAGACTGGTATCGTTAATCCGCTTCGCTCTCAATCCGGAATTGACCAGATTGACCTTTCACGCGCTGGTCTTACGTCTGGTTACACCTCCTCGTCTATCTACCTTTGCTGGACCCCTCTAGGGATGAGCACAACTCGCTCCCTTCACCCCTTTGCCTGTGATAGACCCTCTGGGGACTTCCTCTAGCACACCACTTATCTTTCTTACAACGTTCTACATCGTTCTACTACGGGTTATCTAATCTGCAGCATCACTTGCTATTTTAGTCTATCTGGGCTGGCCCTGAGGTTGTTTAGCTATCACTACTTAAACCATAGGATAGCGTCCATTCCTGTTTTCTTCACGTTGAATCTATTGTCTGCTTTGCCTAACATATAATCTGACAAGGGACGTTGTGACTCTTCGTGAGCTCCTCCTCTAGTTAGATCTCCTCTAGTTTGTTAGTATCTCGCTCAACATACGTCGCCTTGTGCTCCGTATCAAACATCATCGCGTTAGGTCTAACAGGGGTGAAGGGAGCAAGTTGTGCTCGTCCCTAGAGGGGTCCAGCAAAGGTAGATAGACGAGGAGGTGTAACCAGACGTAAGACCAGCGCGTGAAAGGTCAATCTGGTCAATTCCGGATTGAGAGCGAAGCGGATTAACGATACCAGTCTAGGACGCGGACCAGATTAAGATGAACGATGACAACGACGGCGATGACTGAGGACGAACAAACTGTGAACTGATGGGTGGACGAAAGATGCATTGCGCAAAGTCAGGTACAAGATTTTATAGTCCAGGCATTTCCCAGGACTGTCAGAAAAAGGTGAAACATATGTATGTCAACGTCAAAGTATTGACAGGTGAGATGGAAATGATAGAAATAAGTGTTGCGACGCCAGGACACAAGAAAACATATGGTAAGGTACTAACCATCTCAGTTGCTAGTCCTGAGATAAGTTGGATACTAGATATGGCAGATAGTGTAACCAGATAGTTAGTCCAGGTACGGATAGAACTGGATATGTACGAATAGGGGTGGATCAGCCTTCGACGAACACGGGACATGATGGGACGCTTGCACGAAGGATACTAGGGGACGCAGAGTGACCTGAAAGTGGAGAAAACCAAGTCTACAAACATAGGGAGCTTCGTGCTCCTACAACACATGAAAGCTACAGCCCATGCATGGTTGTGCATTGCATACATGCCCACAACTCAATTTATTTCCCACAGTGATTACAGAGAGGTCCTTCAAGCATGACTCTGGCACTGATGCATGAACATTGTGTGTGACTCTCTCAAGAATGCAGCCACTCGGAGTACATACATGTCTGACCCTTTGGGACACCAACACTATTGCTTCACACTGCTTGCCATATATGTGGCCAATCTGATGGAACAGCTGATGATTGTGTGTGTCTCACAGAATGCATTCCCAGTAACTCTTGCTATGAAATCTGATTTCTCCTCCACCATCCCCTACCCTCCCCATTCTGAGCTCCATACTCTCAAAGCCATACATCAACTTGCGCAGCTTATCAATCCATGGAAAGTTCGTGAGTTCCTGAAGGCTGCAAAGGAACTGAACCTCAGTGGCATGCACCTCCCATTTTGGAGAGACTGGCGCTTTGCTGATCCTGCTGTTTTTCTCACTCCCAAAATCCTCCACACTCTTCATAAGTTCTTCTTCAATCACATCTTCAAGTGGTGCAAGGAAGCACTCAGCTTGGACGAGTTAGACTCTCATTATCAGAGCCAGCATAAGTGGGTCAGTACTTGCCACTTTTCAAGTGGAGTCTCGCATATCAAACAGATGACCGGTCAGGAACATTGGGACTTGTAATGGACAATCATGGCATCCATCGCTGGGCCAACCTCACCTGGATTTGTCTGCACTATTCGAGCTGCAATTGACTTTATTTACAAGGTCCAAGCATCTACATTCACTGAAGCATCCATTGCTTCCATGGTCAACTCACTAGCAGAATTTCATGACTTCAAGCAGGCAGTTCTCAACACCGGGTCAAGGTGTGATTCATCAGGTCCTCTTAACCACTTTGAGATTCCCAAACTCGAGCTTCTCCATAGCTTTTCCACTGCCATTCACAATGTCAGGGCTCCCATTCAATTCATCACAGATGTATCCGAGCATCTTCTCATTACTCATTGCAAGAACCCATTCAAACGCACCAGTCATCAGCGAAGTACATTTGCCCAGCAGATAGTCCAGCTTCTAGATTGGAAAGAACAAATGTGACAATTCCATTTGTATACTCTACTCGTCGACCGTGATGCTGAGCTGGTGAATTTCATTGACAAGGAGTTTGATGAAATGACTGACATTGATCTGATGCTGGCTTGGATCCAACGTGTTTCCCCCACAGATCATGCTGCTTTTTCTTTATATAATCGTCCTATCTGCAACCATTTTCTCAAGGGCATTATTTCAGTTGATACACGTGCTGCAGCTCATGTCACCATCAATCTGAACCAGAAAAATAAATCGCTGACATGGGTCTCCGAGACATATAAGCTCTTCTCCTTTCTCCAGACACTCGAGGACTTCATTTCACACCTTGGTATCCCATCCTTGCCCATGGGCACGCTCAAGATTTGGAATGCATTTTGGCTCCAGTTATTGTCATGGTTTGATGGAATGAAGGTCATGCCTAGTCAACTGGTACAAGCTCTTCCACCATCCCCCCAGTTCCCACTTGGCAAATGTGATACAATTCTCCTTTGAGAATCCAGTGATGGTGGTGAGTCTGACTTCCTAACACCAGTCTTGTTTGCTAATCAAGTTCTTTCCTAGCTCTATCTCTTGTTGCACAGGTCTGCCTCATTTCCGCCTTTTGTGAGACAAAGAAGTATTCACTCCCTCAATCGCTCAAGGACCCTCTGCTTTATGTCAAATTCTTTGATGTCTTTGCTGCTCCAGACAACCTGACAAAGATGTACAAACTACAATGCTGACTCTATACTGGGGTTGACGGTCATGTCCACCAAGCCACTGCAGTCATACCTATCACCACTGTAACTCACGCAGTTGAACTAATCCCAATTTACAGCGTTTGACATGATCGTAGGCCAAGGTCAATGTTGCCTTAGAGATGTACAAGGAGTTTTATCTTAACAGTTACTCTGACAAGGAATGGTACCATACATTCTCCGAGGAATATTTGTAGCTACTTGATAATCACATCTATTGATAATCAATGATCTGCTACTATCTAGCCTACCGCTTGTTGAAGCTACCTGTTTCGAATCTCCACCAATCAGCTTGCCCGTTCCCAAGAACGTAAGGCCCCGTAAGCCACGAAACTTCTACCGACCGCTAATTTCATTTCAGGCATTTTGCAGATGTTGAAGAAGTACCGTGTAGTACGTGATTTTTCGATCAGCTGTCAATTGCTCAAATAGTACCGACCGCCGTCCTATCGTATGCCTCGTGCTGATCTGGTTGTGTTCGGCGACGCGTGACCACTCCATTCGCTGTTGGGTGTCTTGACTCGTCAGATATGAAAAAGTTCGGAGACTTGATGCCTGCATTCCAAACTAGGTCACGTTGGGCGTCACATCTAACGTGTTTGAGGCGGCTAAGTTCTCGAGCCTAGAGCTAGTCTCCGTTCATAAACCAAACTCGGATCGACGGTCGGGACAGAACAGTGCGCTTTCCCTTTCCTTCAAGGTCGGGTTGGGACCTAGACTTTGCAGTGCTTAATGTACCCAGAGCCACAACTCTCTAAATTGGCGTGCGTGTTCACACCAGGTCCGAGAACCCAAATTTGCCCCTCTTTGGACACACGGTCACAGCCCTCGTGTCTCCAGAGATTTTTCTGGGTATATGCGAGACCGGTACTTGTAAAGGTGTCGTAAACGTTTCTGGATGGACAGTATGCCTAGAACGCTGCTATTCATCTGCGTTCGCCAGAAATACATAAAACGGCCGGAAGTGCATGACATTCTTTGGTGCCAATACTTGGTATCTTCGGGCCTGCTAGCTCCTTCAGGATGGTGTCGGGTCATTCACTGAGATTTCCAAGTGATGCAATTAGACGACCTGGCTTGTTCAACCAACCTCGTTAATAGCGCACCTCACGTACGACCACTGAGACTAACGGCTGCGCCACCTTCCTTTGGGCACATACGGTAAGGATTCATATTATATCCTTCTTTCTGTTCGAAGAAGGTCACAGGTGCCATCTATCAAACGACCAAGACCTACGCCTCAGAGAGCTGCGGCTCAAATGAAGCACGTACCGGACTTAAATTAGAATGGGATACTAGCAACTCGCTGGTTACATACACAGTGGATGACCAGGATATTCACCAAGCCAAGTACAAACGCAACGGTGTGAAGAAACGTCTAGTCATTTGACTCGGCCCACTTGCTATCATGCTTTCACAAGACATACAGAAATTAGTATATCCTTACCGTTTCGCCGGTATCGAGCATGGACAGTCCCCCCGTTCCAGTGAAAGCCGGAAGTTGCAAGGGCCATCGCGGTGCCGTTCATGATGTTTTGCTTGTCTTCATTACTCGCACTGACGGCTGAAATAGCATTGTAGGCTTCTGTCATGACTAGGCCCAAGAGTTGGTTTCCTCCGCTTTCACCCAGGGCACCCGATTGGATGGCACCGATGTCGAATTGGGATTTCGACTTGAGGGAATCAATGCCAAAGCTACCGAACCATATGTGTCGCAGTACAGTGAGGATGATGGGGCCGTATTTGGACAAATCACCCTCGTCCGACTGCTCGTTATGGGCTTGACTCTGAACTGATCGTCGAGACAAGCCTCGCATCTAATGAGGAACCATCCATACAGAATTTGTGGACACGCTAAATGGCATTGGTAATATATCCTAGACCTCCTTCGTTGACGGCTTCTACGTAGGACAATACCCCCAACGTGTTGACTACGGGTATCGTCATCATCGACTAAGATCGATGAAGAGAAGTACTTACAACCGTTTTGTGGTTGCTGACTAGTCTTGCTGACTAATCGTCGTACGTCGCCAGTAATCGATCGGCTAGTGAGGACCTACTATCGAGGATCCGCTCGGTGAAACCGAAAGAGATGACTGGTACTGGGTCAACTAACGCGATGCCTGCGTGCATCTCACTCCCCATGGTTATATCAGTCAGGAGGCAACTTGATCAATGCAGCTGGGCAATGACATTCGTTGTTGTAGTGCCCACATTTACGGTATGACATTCCGTTCCTAGAATGGCCCAGTCACTTTCAGCACTATTGTATGCACATTTATTATGTCACGTCAGCCAACTATGTGGCGCATGTGTCATGGCAGAAAGGAAGATAATTGAGCGGTGTCGCAAGTCGGTCCCTTGAAAGCAAGAATGTCAGACACTCGTTCCTGGGTATTTCTCTCCACCAGTAGCAGACGACTAGTCGAAATTAAGGAAGATATCGAGATCGTGCTGGTACCGATAGGCGGAATTTCTGACTCAGTCTGACAATTGGGCGTAGATAATGGACTCCATTCAAGTGTCCTCCGAACACCCCTGACTGGAGAACCATCGTTCAGTAAGAGCTTACCCCACGAAGGTGTATGACACGCGGTCTGAAATATCAGCACTTCAACTTGAGGATGTGCAGCCATTGTCTTGTGTAATCAAGATCCACGATAGCTAAATACAACAAGACATTCCGTCCGACTCTACAGTCAATGAGGCATGGGCAAGTTAATGATCTACGTACGATAATTACAACGTTTCGTCTTACGTATACCACTCGCTATGCGAGAAGGTCCTTGGCTCCCTCGAAACGAGGCGTGATGCGACAGGGGAACGGGAGAGGTCGACTAACTCGAACAGTCAGTGACACTGCAATATCCACGACAAGATGGCGAAAGTTGGACATAAATGACTCACAGTGCAACCCCACCAGTAAACTTGGGGAATATATCAATTTCATATCCCGCAGGACCGATCGCTTTGCTAAATTTGAACATAGACAGTGTGCTTACTACTCCAAGCCAGGTGGAGGAGTTGGCGAGATGTTGCCCAGGGCAGACCCTACGTCCGTAACCAAAGAAAAGGCCTGACAAATCGTCCTGAAGGAGGTTGCCGTTTGCGTCTAAGTGCCTTTCTGGATCAAATACTGTCGGGTTTGGGAACCTTTCTTCATCCTGCGCCATACCCCTAGAAGGAGATAAGTGAAGGCCAAAACTAAGGCCAAGATACGAAAAACAACACACCACAAGTTCGGTATTATGACAGACCCTGAAGATCGACAATTTCAGTGAAACGGGCTAACAAAGTGATACGTGACTCACCCTTGGGTATCAGGCGCTGCTCGAAAATGTCGTCTTTCGCAACCGTATGTGGGACGGCTTGTCGGCTGTTAGCATATAGAGAAGTTAACCCACTTGTATTACAACGTACCCATTGGAACAAGCGAACCCCATCTCCATATTTCCCGAAGGACGGCGTCAATGTATTGCAAGGACGCTCTGTCGTTAAAAGTTGGGAGTCGGTCCTTTCCCACTACTTTGTCTATCACTGCATGTGCACGATCCTGGACTGCAGGATTCAGAATCATTACCATTACGAGCGTAGTCAAGGTCGATTGTGTCTAAAGCGGTGTTACAGGCGACACGGCTAGAACACACAGTACTTGAACTCACTGTATCGATACCGGCTTTGTAGAACAGAGTGAAGAGAGGATGAGGTCAGTAGACAAACGAGACTACGTGCGATCCGCTTTCTTACCTAGGAAAGATGATGTCGCGCAATCCTTTATGTTCTGTTCATACGACTCGCGATCCTGGGCTGACACGGTTTCAACTTTCAGAAGCTGCCCAACCATCGAGTCGTTTTCAATATCCTTTGCCTGCCGTGCGTGATCAGCACTCGAGAAAGGAAGTAGGTAGTGAATCACACCACACACCAAACACTCCTTAACAAACCGAAAGGGCCTGTCTCGGACATTAGGCGACAGTTCCTTGCATCGCTTCGCCAATCGCTGGAGCCCAGCACCAGGGAACCACGGCGGGAGGTTAAGTACTGGTCTTTCAGTTAGAGAGGAAGTCGAGTTACTCCAGGACTGCAACCTACGCTGGGGAAAAAGGTCGAGCAAAAGGGCTCTCTCAGGGGTCATAAGGACAAGTATTTTCATGATTTCTTCGATTGGCGCTACAAAGGGATCGTCCCTTGGAGCAACATCATAGCCATACGTGATGGACATGATGATAGACGTGGCATACCTGGTCAGATACAATTATAATTGCACTGCGCTGATGAGAAGGTATGCTTACGTTCGCATATGACTCTCGAATTTCTCTGGGGAGTGGACCAAGTTCGCTAACAAAGTCCGCGCCTTCTCGGCCACAGACACATGATACTTATGAATAACTGAGGCATTAAGAGTTTGATGGAAGATTTTCCGATGAGATCTCCAAGCATCGCCGTAAGATAGATGCCCCGTGTTGAAGTCCATTCCAAAACTATAGGGACCACATCGTCAGATTAGTTCGATATAGGTAAATCAAGGTTCCTTACAGGATAGACATTTGAACCACTGGGCGGTCTGAATAAATGTTTGAACGTTGTTCTAGCAGCGCTTTCGCGACTCTTTCCGAGTTGATAACGACATAGGTTTTGCCCAACAGCGTGCATGAGACGATTTCCCCTAGTATTCCCGAGTGAAGGGAAATGCAGTACATCTCGCTCTCAAGGTCACATACCATACGATTTCTTCCATTCTCCATAAGTCAGCCATGGCTCATCCTTGTTGATGTCAAGTGCACTCCCGAGAAATGGTAGTCCTTTGGGACCTGGTGGAAGAGGGAGTTGATGAGGGGTCAACTTTTTCCTAGCGATGAACGCGACAAAGCAGAGCGTTAGGAAGAGGACGACGGTAGCAAACGCATACAAGGCAGAGTTCGGATGTGCCATATTGAGATTTATGACGAACCTGCCCGCCCGACCCACGGGGTTTTATAGACTCGTGTTTCAGTTCCACCAAAAACGTTCGTGCAGCGTGACATCATTCCAAGAGTGGCGAGTACCCAGGCTGCAACGACCTGAGCCTACAAGCGATGCCCGAGTTCGCAGGGGCTAAACAAACGAGCAGCGAAATAGGAAAGGTGAACTAATCCATCCCATTCTGTTGGGTGGTTTCAGACAACATGACATCGAAAGTGAAACATAGACAGCGATGTACGTACTGCCATCTCGAAAAGGTCCACGGTGCGGGCATGCAGATCGTCGTTTGGGTCAGACTTGCCTTACAAGTGATGTAAAACAATGCCTTTATCTCATCTAGCATTGGGCGTCAAGGACGAAGCAACAGGTCTGAAGATGAAAGATCAGGGAAACACATTGGTCAGTGACAACTCTGGGAGTGGCGGTAAGGGTTATGTGCTGAATGAATTCATATATAGCAAGTGAGGTTCATGAAAGTACTTAAAATGAGTGAAACATTCGTCAAAGATGGCGTACGTGGACCACATGCCCCCTCAAGTTGCTTGTGTGCATATAGTAGGCTTTTGTACACTTGGCCCCATTGAAGGCGGTACCAGCGTGCGTCTGCCGTCAGAGCGGACGAGGGAATGCAGTGGCGAGACTTAGCTGCGTAAGAGGCTGATAAGCTCACTGGAGTCAAGGCTAAACCCATTTAGATGTGCAAATAGTCCACGACAGCATCTTTGACGTTCGGTCTCAGCTTTCAAATCTGAACACCATTAATTTAATAATCATTCGCAAGCCTATACCTCCGACTCATGCGTTCGTTGGTGGCGAGATGACAGCAAGAAACTAAGTCCGAGAACATGCCGCGCAAATGCGGCGGTGGAGAAACTCCCCAAAGGATAGAATCATCGCCTCTTGGCCGCGGGCTCGTCCAGAAAATCCTCCGCGACCTTTCTCTTCGACCCGAATCCAAATGCAACCTTGGCCCTCTCTCCCGTCACAGGAGTACTACTTTGAGGTGTATCCACCGCCGACGATATACGTGAGAAACCAGGTTTCATCGTCAAAGGTGTACCAACACCATTCACGGACGAGAAGCCGGAGGGCACGGGACTCGCGTCGACTGATCCATTGGCTTGGGGAGCAGGCAAGGTAATAAACCCTGTGGGGTCAAGGGCTTGAGGAGCAGCAGCTTTAGCAGCTTCCTTCTTCTTGCTTTTCGTTTTCTCCGTCTTGCCCTTTGACAGCGGTTGAGGATCAAGGAATTCTGATGCTTGAGGTACAGCGCTAAATGTAAGAGCTGAGTCTAACCATTCCATCAGAGAAGAGAAAGACGCACCCTCTGTTACCAACAGACAGTACGAAGTGGGCCTGCCCGGTCTTTTCTTGTCTGATCTGGAACGCTTTGTTCATGCTTAAAGGAGTGTCACCACTGGCCATCGCCTCTTTCTTCTTTTCTTCTGCAATCTTCTTTAAGCGTTTTTCTGTTTTCATCTTCCCAGAACCCTTGCCATGAAACTTATGAGACAACGCTTTCCAAGCCTCCTTGGGTGTGAGGGAGCGACCGAATTCATCATAGTAAACGATATTAATGTCGGGCTTGTAGTTCTTGAACATCTCGAGACCGGCACGAGCCTCCTGCTGCTCTCGAACACGGTTTTCGTACTCTCGTGTTGCCTGGTCCTTGTTGCCGCCGCGAGACTGTAATCGATCAAGTTCTCGCTGAGCTAGCATACGCCGGTAATCTGCAAGCCAGAGATCGCGTTGTTGCTGGACTTTCTCACGCTCGGTTTGGTCAGCGTTCGGTTGCGCCAATAGTCCTTGCTGCCGGAGTAGAGCCAATGTATTCGCCATACCAGAGCCGAAGGTAGGCTCGCTGGATGTTCCGACCACTGCTTCACCTTGACCGTTTTCTGCAGCAACGCGTTCCTCTACCTCGGTGTCTTTAATAGCCTGCTCGATCGCCTCGAGCATCTCTTCGTCATCTTCCTCTTTCACGACTAGCTCGCCGGCTTCTATTTCGTCCACAGCCTCATCTACTGGCATCGACATATCCCGGGACGGTGATCGGGTTTGGGGTGGAGGCAGTGTTGCAGAGGGTTCGACTTGTTCCGCCTTAGCTGCGGTGGGGTTATAGGAAATGGCGCGAACGAATTCGGACGTATCATCGAATGTTAGGGCAGAATCGCCGGCCCCTTCTTCCGCCATTTCGACCTTGATGATGTCATCGGTAGCGGAGGATTGCTCCCGAGCGCGATCTGCAGTGACTAGAGAAGCCGTCAGGTAAAAACGGGGTTACGTGGAAAGATGTGCGTGCACCCACTTTTGCGTGCGATCTCTTCAGGGGACAGCTTTTTCACTTTGTGGATCTTCGTTCTTCTTTGACGAGCGAGAGCAGCTTGTAGCTCATCGTCATCCACAAAATTGGCGTCTAACTCACGTATCCTAGGAACGACTGGCTTCTCATCCACCTCCATACGATCCATGTCTTCACCACCGGGAATCTCGTTATCGAGAGGAACTCGTCGAGAGGAACGCTTCTTTTTAGTCTATGTGATAGAGCGTAGCGATTAATAACCATACCAATGAAACTACGTAAAGTTCACCTTGGGCTTCTTGAACCCGACGTCCCCTTCACGAAGATAGTCCTGCGTCTCCAAATTTTCTGCAACGTGTGTCAGAAGGAAACGCGTATAAGACAGTGTACAAGACAAACGAGGTGCAACTTACTGGCATAATCTATCGACAACAAGGCGCGGTTTACAGTCACGGTACCCTCATCTGTCTCGGGTTGTTTGATCGTATCAGACTTGATAGAGCTACCCAACCGGAATCCCTGTGGTTCAGGTAAACAACCTACCCATAACGGGTGCGCGAATGGACATACAGTTTCGCGCGGTCCTTCTAAAATTTCGTCGTACTTGGCCAAAACGGATCGTTTCATTGCATGCTTCCCTTCCTCGAACTCTTCGTCATCGTAACCAGTATAGTCACGGCGCTTAATCTTGAGCTCCTGATTTTTCTCGGCGCGCTCCGCTTCGGCCATCTCCACATTTTGTAGCTCGTCCTCTGGTTGCCTCTGAGTAAAGTAACGAGAATAAGAACGACGAGGGACGTTACCTTCGTTGTCAAGGATGCGGCTATCTTTCAGTGTAAGTATGCGGGCGTCGCCTTCTGCCAGCTCATCGAAGTCGTGGCTGACCTTCAAACCTTCCAGATCCTCTGAAATGGAGGGTGAGGAATGGAGCGGAACAAAATAAGTAGGGGTGCATACTCTCGGTGTATTCGTCCCCCTGGAACACCTTGTCCATATTCTCGAGTTCCAGCTGCCGCTTACGTGCGAGCTCCCTTTCGCGCTTCTTTGCTCTCTTGATCCATTTAAGGGTATCCTCTGAATCGCCATCGGGATCACCGAGAGTTGCACCGGTCAGGGAGGCGTTGAGCTCTCGTCGATTCCTCACCCTGAGTAGGAACGGTCCTTGAGCAAGATGGTGGGGCGATTGTTGACAGATACTCACTTGGCAATTCTGTCATATAGTTTCCTGGAGAAAAAACGTAAAATCAGAAAGAACGTTCTGGCGCATGAAACGAACCATGGAATTACTTTGCCTCGCGTTCTTTTGCCTCGCGTTCGCGCTGGCGGGCGTAGTTGTTCTCTGCTTGTTTGTCTGCATCGTCTGCGGGCGCAGAATCCTCTGTGAGTGGCTTGAGACCGAGAGAAATGCGGATTTTGTTGGTCTCTTCGAGGGAGATGCTTTCTTCCATGGACATCGTCGTGGGCGGTCGTGAAGTGAGATCTGCTTAGTAAGCGACACCCACAGTATCTTTCAAGCTCGTTCCGATATCCGACCTTCGTACATACCATCAATATTTAAGCTGGTGAGCCTGGTGCTTCGAACCTTTGAACCCTCCGTTGATGGATTTTTGGATCCAGGTGCTTTCTGTCGCCTCACTCGCAGCCTATGGCATCATCTCCCTCTGGCCAAACAGGCGCAGGAACCGTGTAGGGGGCTATCCGTTGCCCCCTGGTCCATCTCCTGTCCCCGTCGTCGGTAATGTCCTGGGGATAGACCCGACAGAGCCCTGGGCATCCTACACACGTTGGGGGAAAATATACGGCAGGTCCTTCGTGCCCTCGTCCACCACCTTTCTAATTTTGCATCTCTTCAGGTGATCTCGTCTACACACGGCTTCTGAACCAAGAAGTCATCGTCATCAATTCTGAGGAGGTCTCCAGGGACCTTCTAGAGCGGCGTTCCTACAACTATTCTGACCGGCCTGCCATCATTCGTATGACCAATGATTTGTGAGCTTATTCCTTAGCAGCAACTCCTACCCTGACGCTTCCCGCCGATGCTAGTTATGGATGGACCTTTAATTCAGTCATGGTCCCGTATAGTGACAGATGGCGTCTGCACCGTAGACTGTTTCATCAGGCGTTCCGACCTGAAGCTGCCCTCAATTATCACCCTGTCCAGCTTCAAAGGGCGCGTGATCTCATCCTCAACTTGCTCGAGACCCCAGAAAATTACATGGCACATGTTCAGACGTGTGTTTATCCCCATTAGTGTTTCTCCATTTCGACTTGATTTTTTTTTCCGCAGTCACTCGACCTCGATAATTATGGCAGTTGTTTATGGTTACGAGACCGCACGCCGGGACGATCCGATCGTCAATGTAGTGAATAGGGCCGCCAACCTCGCAGTAGCATCCATACGTCCAGAGGTAGCTGCCTTTCTTGGTTTCTTCCCGTTCCGTAAGTCTTCTTTGATCTATGATTTTTTGCGTTGGTCTTAGTTTGGGTCCCGCAGTGCGGTACATCCCGACTTGGTTCCCGGGTGCATCGTTCAAGCGAACCGCGGTTTTATCCCGGAAATATGCTGATGACATGATTGAGACACCTTTCCATTTCGTGCAAGAGAGTCTGGTGAGACGGAACGATTTTGCAGTTTATAGATAATGACTAACGACCTAGTCAGGCTGCAGGCACTGCAGTCCCGTCTATGGTCTCCGATTCACTTAATCGTATCAAGGGACAAGACATTGCTGAAGAGTACCTGCTCGCTATCAAGGAGAGCTCGGTGACAGCATTTGCTGGTCAGTGATCTAGATACGCTTCTCGGGTTGTCTTGACCGACACGTCACCTCTGCTTTTCAGCGGCATCGGAGACAGTGAGCGCAGCTCGATCAATTCCACCTGCTGCGAGTTTTTGATGGACACGTTGCTTCACAGACTTCATCGACCCTGCTGATCTTCGTTTTGGCGATGCTACTCAACCCCGACGTGCAGACTCGCGCTCAGGGAGAAATCGATTCAGTCGTCGGAGTCGCACGACTTCCAGCGTTTGAGGATCGTCCCTCGCTTCCCTATATCGATGCTATCTTGCGCGAGACGTTGCGGTGGCATCCTACAGTCCCGCTCGGTAATTCGTTCGTTCTACATGTTTCAACTCTTCTTATCCCCGCCGACCAGGCATCCCCCACGCCACAACAAGTGCGGACGTCTATGATGGTTATTTCATTCCACGAGGTCCGTGACTCGAAGCGGTGTGATCTCGACTGACTAAATTTCCGCTGTAGGTGCCACTATCATGATGAACATTTGGTACGCCCAGCCTCTCCTTACTGTGTCACGTCTGATCTTCGACTTGATCAGGGCCATGACGCGCAACGAAGCGAAATATTCCAACCCCGAACGATTCCAGCCCGAGCGATTCCTCCTCAAAAACGGACAGCTCAACGAGGACACGATGTGTTACGCGTATGGTGCTGGCCGACGTATCTGCGTCGGCAGACACGTTGCAGACGCTTCTATCTGGTCCGCGATCGCGTCCATCTTGGCAATGTTCAGAATCACGCCGCGTAAGGATGAACAAGGGAATGATATTCCCGTGGACCCACGGTGGACAGCGGGGATCACGTCGTACGTCATTCTGTGTCTCCGAGCGGCCTGGCCTCGTGCTCAGTCTCATCAATTGTTTCCCAGGCACCCACTCCACTTTCCGTGCCAGTTCGTACCGCGGGCTCCTGGGCTGACGGCAGAGAAGCTGGAGCACATATTTTGAACGCGAACCCGTGGTCATTTTTCGTTTGTAATGTCGTGTCGTTTTTTGTTGTTGTACCGCTAAACCGTTGTGTCGCTGGCCCTTGCTATATCCCTCATGTAACGTGCGTGCAGCTCGGTGCGAGCCTCCGAGAACAACGCAACACGTGTAATCCATTCACATAATCGCATTGTTCAAGTTCCTTCCGAAACACGACTACAGCATGATGCTCGCACTAGTACTGATATGATAATCCATAGACACAAGCGACTGACTCGACAAGGGAAAAAATGCAACCACGGTCATCACGTACCACCTCAGTTAACCACTAGTGCATCGACGGACGGTACGGCCATGCACGGTTGCAGCTCTGGCTCCGGTGCGCCTCTTTGTTCGGAAGAGTATTGCAGCGAGAGTGCCTCGAGCCAGTCCTTGGGATTGTACCCGTCCCCGTCGAGTGCGAGGGAGAGCGCGTGTCGGCCAGAGCGCGCGCCGACACCGACGCGCGTCGGTGTCGACTCGGAAATCGCCAACAGGCAACCATCGCTCATTCGCCTTGTCCGTGGGGACATGACTGCGGCCTTGGCACCGACGGGCATGCCAAAACCAATGCTTGCGCCTGCAGCCACGCTCCGACGCGCCAGTCGTTCCCTCAGACGACCAAGTGGCACTTCATCTTCGTCTTCGTCCTCGGTCGCGGATTCGCATCGGGGTGGACTGAGCGCGGAGACGGGGGAAAGAGCGTAAGCGTCGGCATCGTACCACTCGTTTGCCTGCAGGTCCGCGTGCGATTGAGAGCGGGATGCGCGCGTGCGGTCGGGCTTGCCAGGGAGACGGGCGCCGTGACGACGCCACGCGTAGGCGTAGGTGTACGCGTCTGGGTGGTGGAATTGCGGGTAAGGCTGGTTTCTGGATCGCAGAACGCGTGCGTGTGTGCGAGGACGTTGGGTCGGATCAGGGCGTCGGAGTGACCTCGCAAAGGGACCATTGGCGTAGTCGACGAACGGGCTCGCATCCGAGGACGCGCTCGTGTTGGAAACGTCGTCGTAGGGCCGGATAGAGCCTTGAGACCGCGATATAAGTGCGTTTGAGATGTTGGCCAATGCTGGAGAGGGGATCCCTTGGAGCTCGAACGGACTCAGGGCCGGATCAGGTACACTGCTGTCGTTCTTGTAGGGCGTACTCGACCAGATTTGCACAGGACTCCAGCGTTCAGGAGATGGTGAACCTATTGGTTTGGGGTCCACGTTGATCGATACCTTGAGGGGGCTTGCTGGGAGTTTGGGTTTGCCACGATCGAGGGTGGCATTGGCCGGCCAGGGTTCAGTGTAAGGACAGTCGGTGGCGGATGGCAGTGGCGCGAGATAGCATCTGTCCGGTGGGGTGAGGGGCGATACATAGACCGACGTGCGCAGAGATGTAGATGTATCGGGCGTGCCTTCGTGGGAGCTCGTCGCGCTCGCGGCGGGTACGGTGACGGACAAGCCGAGCTCGGGGTCGTGCGGGTCGAGCTTTGGGGAGGTCCTCTGGGGGCCGCTGGCTTGGGGGACGGAGGCGGGCGCGACGAGGGTCGAGGTGGCGGAGCGGGACCGGGTGCTCTGTGCGCGCTGAGCGTAGTCGAGGGTGAGCGACCTCGGAGTGAGGAAGATGGGCCTGAGGCGGGAGTGCGCACGGGCGAGGGCGTCCTTGTGTGTGCGGTTGATGCTGGGGAGAGAGAGCGGGTCCGACGATGCGCGACGATGGAAGGAAAAGAGAGCGAGTAGGGAGCGGACGAGTGTCAAGATGAACGACCAGACGCTGTCAAAGAACGCAAACAGACGCTGGAAGACGGACATCTCACTCAAGAAAGAAGAAAAGATGCAGCTCAGACACATACTCGCATCGTATTTCAACCTCCTCCAGTGCGGCTGACACGTCCGTGGCTGACTCGACATGTCTGGGTCGTATTCCTACCACTCGCCCACCCCAACTGCGCCAGGTCCATACATCCTCGGCGTCGACGAGGCCGGTCGCGGCCCCGTCCTTGGCCCACTCGTGTACGGCGTCGCGTACTGCCCCGTCGCGTGGAAGGACGACCTCGACCAGCTCGGTTTCGCAGGTAGGCCGCTCCTTGAGCCCGCGACATCCACATAACAGCACGTCCAAAGACTCTAAAACACTGACGCCGGAGAAGAGGACGGAGCTGCTGGGCGTGCTCAACGCAAACCCCGTCAACCTGGGCTGGTCCGTACGCGTCATCAGGTGCGACACAACGCGGCACCTTGACCGTCGCTCAGCCCGTCCAGCCCACAGGCGATATCGAGGGGCATGCTCAAAGTACCACCCTTGAATCTGAACAAACAATCGCAGGACGCGACCATGCAGCTCATTCGCGACGTGCTCCAATCCGGAATTCAGCTTTCAGACGTGAGCGTCTCTCTCTCATCACAACACCGAGACTCAACATGGACGTAGGTGTACGTCGATGCGCTCGGAAATACCTCGTCTTACGAGGCATACCTCTCCTCCCTCTTCCCGGGCATCAACTTTACGGTGACCACCAAAGCCGATTCAAAATTCAAGATCGTCGGTGCGGCGAGCGTGGCTGCCAAAGTCACTCGCGACGCCTGCATCGAAGGCTGGTGTTTCGACGAACTCGATGGCGATGAGCAAAACCAGAAAGGCTTTGGAAGGGACTTTGGCAGCGGGTATCCTTCAGGTTGGCGATTTCCTCCCAAGGACCAAGCCGATTGAGCTCGCTCCCCATTTAGACCCCAAGACTAAAGCTTGGATCGAAGAGTCGCTCGACAAGACGTTTGGATATCCCTCCGTGGCAAGGTTCTCGTGGACTACCGTCAAAGTCGCCCTCGAAAAATCGGCACATTCAGTCAAGTGGTGTGTTTCTCTCCCACCCGTTCTGGCTTTGAAAGTCTGACAAACTACAGGATCGACGAAGGACAGGATGCACTCGTCATGGCATTCACCAGCGCCCAGGGTAGAGACAAGGACAGGAGCCTTGTGACTCGGGATCTATGCCTGCGGAGCCTGGGCACGCTGTAACTTACATGGATACAAATACAATACAAGATCATCGTCATAGGTGGAGCGACACATCCGATTTAGTACTCGCCGGATTCCACCAACGCAGTCTTTGCGCGCTCATGGGCTGCGGCAAGGTGAGCGACACTGCGCAAACGCCTTGTCCACTTGAACTTACCGGCATGCTTGACGCGTTCCTTCTCCAATACGTCTAATCCTTTGGTCTCTGCAAGCCGGTCGACAAAGCCACCGGTAAATGCAGCTCTACAACATGGGCGAGACAGCTCCACTTTATAAATAATGGTCTCCTACAGCAATTCAACAGCCTTTTCATGATTAACAGGTTTGCCCGAAATTTTAAGGTACTTTTCATAAGCTTTTGCGGCCTAATGATGCGTGAATGTGTATGGTGTCAAGGCTAGAAACAAAAGTCCACGTACCTCGTACGAAGCTGCAGCAGCGATGAGTTCGTGTGAGAGTTTGGCTTCGTGCCCTCCAGTAACCTGGGGTGAGTTGGGCTAGTCGTCATCACACTGGATGCCTAGCAGGGTTGCGCACCTCGGCGTGGGCCTGGGCCTCTTCAGAGTCGTGAGTGAACCACATTTTATGGGCGGGTGAGAGAGTGGAGCTGTTGTGGAGGCGAGGGACCAGGTTTATATCATTTGATTTGAGTGGCCCCTGTCTGCCCGAGTCACGTGATAATATATGAAGACTAGCCAGGATCCAAAATACTGAGCACGTCCGAGATGCCTCAAATAACGATTCTGAAACGACCGCGCGAAGAGGCAGTCATAACCCAACGCAAGTTCTTCAAAAAGACATCCAGGGGAAAGGTCATCAAAGGTTCGCGATCCAGCATTATTCCCGTCATACATCTAAATCACCGTCAGTAATACGAGAGCGCTACCTCCGTGATGATATATACTGTGGCATCATCGCATGTCGGATCTGTGCTGGTGCAATCAATCCTGTCCTGCCCATTGCGGGTGATTCCACCCACAAGCAATTCACCACCGGCCACTATGTCCTCCCGGATACCAACATATTTCTGTCTCAGGTCACAGCGCCCTTCCTTGGTACATCTCATGCTAACCATAATCCCTCTTAGATGGATCTGATAGAGTCACCTAGCTTTACTCCTCCGATAATCCTACTCCAAACCGTTTTTGAGGAGGTCCGACACAGATCCCTGCCACTCTATAATCGCCTAAAAGTACTCGTCAAGGCAGACGACAAGAAGATCTGGGTGTTTTACAACGAGTTTCAATCGTTCGTGTCCATTCCTGTTTCTTTCCTCTTGTTCACTCTCGGGCAGAGAAACTGCGGTCGTGGCGGAAGAAAACGAGACACCCAATGACCGCAACGACAGAGGTAGGGTCGAACGCATCCTCCAGCAATCTCGATGACGCTGACATCCACAGGTATCCGGAGAGGCGCTGAATGGTACAATACCCACCTCGCGCTGGCACGTCCTCCCGTCCGCGGTCAAATGCGCAAGATTCCCCGAGTCGTTCTTCTCACCGATGACGTTGCCAACCGACAAAAAGCAGAGGCCGAAAACATACCAACCGTTTCAAGTAGGGCCTAACATTTCCACCACTGTCTGTTTCTCATCTCCCCATCTCTCGAATAGTTCGTAAATATGTCGAAGGAACGCAAGATGCCGAAAAGCTCTTGGATATTCTCTCTGCTATGGGCTCGGATGATGTCGAGCAGACCAGGGCGGCAACAACTACCAGGACATCCCTCTATGCCAACGTACGGTCTATTTTGATGAATGGAGATCGGCAGTCTTGACTCTACATCCAGTACCTCCCCACTGCAACACTCCTGGCTGGCGTCAAAGCAGGGGAGCTCCACCAGGGACATTTTAACGCCAACCAGTACAATTACTTGGAGGTTTGTCTGGCTGATCAAGTCCTATGTTACCCGGGATAACATCATCTTCTAGGGTACTGTACCAGTTCCGGCTTTCACGAAGCCCGTTCTTTTGGTTGGCAGAGAAAACATGAATCGCGCTGTTCACGGAGACGTCGTTGTCGTCGAAGTCTTCGATGAGAGTGAATGGAAGGCTCCAACCGACGAAGTGGTCGACCAAGAGGGTGCGTCTTCCACCATCACCGTCCTGTCATTTCCGGGTCCCGATGATTGCTTCCAGCTACTCTCAAGAACGACAACGCGGAAGACTCGGAAGAGGAGTCGAACGGAGATGACTTTAGGCTTCGCGAAGAAACGAGGGCGCTCCGGTCAGTTCACGCCAAGAAAGGGTCTGCGGAGAAGCAGCCCACTGGACGGGTCGTCGGAGTCATCAAACGGAACTGGCGCGCGTACGTCTTTGGTATCATTCGAGCATTTTCGTTTCTTAGCGTGATTGTTCTTGGTCTAGTTACGTGTGCCATCTTGATACAGCATCGCTTCCATCTACAGCTTTGACTTCGCTTTCTACCCAGACTGTCTTCGCCCTCCCGCTTTCCCGATTGCTTCCTCGTATCCGACTTCGTACTCGTCAGGCGCCTGCACTTCTTGGACAAAAGATTCTCGTGACCATCGACAGATGGGATGCGCATTCGCGATATCCCGAGGGCCATTTGGTTCGTGCGCTTGGGAAAGCGGAGGACAAGGAGACGGAGCAAGAGAGCCTGTTGCTGGAATTTGAAGTGCCATACCGACCCTTTGGGAAAGCCATCTTAGATTGTTTGCCCCCTGAAGGCGATCAGTGGGTCGTCCCGCCCAAGGATCCAACAGACCCGATATGGAGAGATAGGATGGATTTAAGAGATTTAGATATTTGTAGCATCGACCCACCAGGTACGTGTTTGGCAAACGGAGTACACGAGTGCATTCATGGAATGCTTGTTTTACAGGATGTCAGGATATTGACGATGCCCTGCATGCTCGTCGTCTTCCTAATGGGTACATCGAAGCGGGTGTTCGTGAGTACTCTTGGATGGTGTTTCTTGACGAAGCCAACCATCGCCCACAGACATTGCGGATGTTTCCCATTTCGTCCTCGCCGACACCCCAATGGACAGTGAAGCTGCCTCACGCGGGACGACCGTATATCTAGTGGACAAACGTATTGATATGTTACCGGCGCTCTTGGGCACAAATCTCTGTTCCCTTCGACCGCACGTTGAGAGATTGGCATTTAGTGTGATCTGGGTAGGTCTCCAATGGCCCACACGCACGGAAGACGACTAACGACGACCTAGCAACTCACAGATAACGCTGACATTATTAATGTCAAGTTTACAAAGTCTGTCATTGCTTCGAAAGCGGCATTCGAGTATGAAGAGGCGCAGATACGCAAGGACGATTCGTGAGTGGCTGTCTATGATGTGCCTATGGTACAACACTCAACTGGTTACTCAAGCAATCGCACCGACTCGCTCACGCAGTCCATTCGCCTTTTGAATGCTCTTGCTATCAAGCTCAAGGCACAGCGTATGGCAGCCGGCGCTCTGAACCTCGCATCTCCCGAAGTGAAAATCCACCTTGGGTCTGCCGAGTCCTCTGATCCCATCGACGTCGAGCAAAAGGAGTTGCGAGAAACGAATAGCTTGGTGGAGGAATTCATGTTACTCGCCAATGTGAGCGTAGCCAAGAAGATTGACGGAGTATTCCCGCAGACTGCCGTATTGAGGTGCGCCGTATCGCTTCATTTCTCGACGATCTGGCATCGATGTTTGTTCTCGACAAGACGTCATTTACCCCCACCAAAGACGAACTTTGAAAAGCTTCAGGACGTGTTGTTGAAGCGCAAGGGATTCAAGCTCGATGTGTCGGGTTCTGGGCCTCTTGCAGACTCGTTGGACAAATGTGTCGTGCGTCCTTGTTTTTGTAGACCCTGCCGACGCCCCATGATTGATCTAGGATTCTTCTGCACCGGCATTCAACACCCTGGTTCGTATCATGGCGACGCGGTGCATGGTTCCCGCCGAGTATTTCTGCTCTGGGAGCGTTTCGCGAGACACGTTTGGACACTATGGCCTCGCCAGCCCGATCTACACGCATTTCACAAGTCCAATTAGGCGTTATGCTGGTACGCTGACACCATCTCACTTGATCACGTCCCGACCACCCACGATCCCACAGACGTTCTCGCACATCGTCAACTCGCCGCTGCCATCTCCCACACCCCGCTGCATCCCTCTCTTCACTCGAAATTCAATGTGGAGCGCATCATGGACGTGATCAATCGACGGCATCGGATGGCGCAAATGGCGGGGCGCGCGAGCGTCGAATTTTACGTCGGCTTGGCGCTCAAGGGCCGCGTGGAGGCGCTCGCCAAGGATGGTCAGAGGAAAGACCTTACGGAGGAGGCGTTCGTGATACGGACGTTTAGGAATGGCGTGGGGGTGTTTGTGTTTGGGTGCGTGCTGGCCTTGCGGGACGATCGGCTTGCTCACGGACGACCTTGTGTTTTCGTTTTCATTGATTGATCTAGGCTCGGACTGGAGGGTCTCGTCACGTTCAAGCGCGACGTGCAATTTGATGCGGACAATTACACCGTCATGGTGCCACCGTCGCCGAGTGCGGCCGAGAGTGCGCTGGTGGCGATTTCGGTGTTTGACAAGGTCAAGGTGAGGATCGAAGTGGAGAAGGACAAGAATACGCAACGCGGACGGGTCAAGATGACGCTCGTAAGCCCTGTAGACTCCAAGGGGTTATAGGATGAATAGAAACACCG
The DNA here is from genome assembly GCA_038094195.1 of Pulveroboletus aff. carminiporus. Lineage (NCBI taxonomy): Eukaryota > Fungi > Basidiomycota > Agaricomycetes > Boletales > Boletaceae > Pulveroboletus > Pulveroboletus aff. carminiporus. The sequence goes on along the minus strand of JBBPTP010000001.1, from coordinate 265,046 downwards.
TTTTCGTTTTCACTCGATCTTTGAGTCACAGTTGCAGCGTTTGACCTCAAAAGTAACCGAGAGACACTCTATAAGATGCGTAACCGTTGCAAGACAAAAACATGCTAGTAATTAGTAAACAACTACACATGACCCTTCTACAAGAAAAATATCAACAATGTCCCCGAGCGATGTACTAATTACTCGGCCAGTCGGGGAGGCCTTTCACCGCAGCGTTACACGACTCTCGTACGCGCCGTTTACTTGCTTGATCGCCTGACTGCCGATAAGTCTTGAACACCTCTTGCAGCTGAAAAGTGGACGCTGCCACGGTATCTAAAGAGACTCATCAAACGAGCAGAACCACGATCTCATACGACCCACCGAAATTATCATTCGCATCCTTGAGCACCTGTTGCGATCTAAACACGCACGCACGACGCGAATCCGCGAGAATCCTCACCTGCTTCCAACCTTCGACTTGACTGTTATACCCAAACGCCGGGTCAGGGCCGAACAACCCCGGATCGGAATGACCGCCATACTGCCGAACGATGCTCTCCGCTTGCTGTCTTCGAGTAGACCACGCCTCCTTGAGCGCGTCGCACGCGCCCAAGAGCTGTTTCCAGCTATACATATCCCAAGCTTCGAGTCCCAATTTGTGTGAGCGGATCACGTCACGTGGATGGGAGATGCCGGGAGGACTGGTTCCAGTCGCAAAAGACGAGACGCCGTAGTTGGCCTGGTTCTGAGGTTGGGCTTGAGCCTGCTGTGCGTACGGATCGAACTCGGCGAGGTAGTTGGGCGTAGGGTTGGTCGTCTGGGATGGTACGTGGGACGGGTAGCCGGTGCCGGAGTATGGGTAGCCGGGATGGAAGGGGTATTGTTGTGGAAAGCCGGGGCTGCTGGGGGACTGGAATGCGCCGATGCCGGTGGGTTGGCTTATTTGTCTGTTCCGGAGAGTGAGGTGAATCGATCAGATCAAGCGCTGGATGCGCGATGAACGTACGCTTGTGCTGGGTATTGAGGGGCGTAGGACGGCGACGTGAACTGGCCCTGGGGAGACATCGCCTGTGGTTGTGTCTGGTACGGATAGGGTTGGGATGGGTGTTGATATTGTTGGTACTGCTGGGGTTGGTTCTGGTACTGCTGAAAGGTGGGTGCGTTGAGGTCTGGGAAGCGGGCGTGTGCGGTGGTGGGATCTTCGATAAAAGGGTTGTTGGACAGCGTGGGCGGTGGGCTGGCATGGCCGTACTGATTGGCGTACATGGTCGGGGACGAGAAGAACACGAGATGATGGTGGTCATCATCATGGGCGCAGTCAGCAGATACACCGGATTATGTAACTACTAGGGTTCTTGGTCTACTTCGGTCGTAAATACGAGACAAATCCCATCGTCGCCTGCGCTCACGACCACAGAACCCTGCAGGCCGAACGATACACTGAGAACGGGCTCGTGGTGGCCCGTGTGCTCCTTGATCAGCGTTCCCGTCCGAGCATCCCATGTCCTCAGTGTCCTGTCCGCCGAGGCCGTGACGATCAGATGGCTCTTTGGCGCGGGGTGGACTATTACACTCGTGATCGCGTCCTACAAGCGTCGATCAGACACCGCGTCGAAAGGATATCGTAGAACCAACCTCATGCTCCAGAGTCGCACGCAGACGCATCGTGCTGACGTCCCAGATGCACGCTTTACCGTCTGTTCCACCAGTTATAACAGCGCCAGGGCTACTTGCCGACCCAGAGAGATCAACAAATTGAACGGCTTCGACGCTCTCCCCCTCGGTGTGTCCTCCAAGGGCACCTACGACCTCCCCCTTACTCAGACTCACAGCTCGAATGCTCCCCGAGGTCCCTCCCACAACAACCAGTGTAGAAGAAGGGTTAACCGCCAAAGAGGTAATTCCTCCGAGATCGAAACGTGCATCTTGTGGGGTGAGCTTGAAAACAGGGGTTGGCGAACGCGGATCCCAATAAATGAGAGTCCCATCAGCACACGCCGTCACTATCCGTTTACCTGAACTAGATGGTAAGACACTCGGTGCTCATCAAGACGTGTAGCTTCACATACCGTCTGGAGTGAACTCACCACACTGAACCGGTCCGGTGTGGCCTGCAAATACCTGCATCGTGTTCCCCGAGGGCACTGTCTCGTGTGGTCAGCGTGATAATAACCTTGTGATGCTGTACTCTCACATTGCCATAACCACACGGTAGAGTCGTTTGATCCGGCCAAGAGGACGGTTCCCTTTGGGTGCCATCGCAGCCACTATGTCTTCATCGGTTCGGTGTCGCAGAGCTCGGATGGAACACGCACCATGACTTCGTCTGGCCCCTGAAGCTCGGTCAAAAACTCCCAAGTTCTATAGTTTTCTTTTCCGACTCTTCTCCATACTCTGATCTTTCCATCCATTCCCCCGGTCGCGATCATCTCCCCGTCAGCGCTAAACGCCGTATTCGATACACTATCCGTGTGGCCAGTGAGCTTGACGATGACTTCGCCATCGGTGATGTCCCATATGTATCCGAGGTCATCCTCGCCTCCCGATGCAGCGAGAGGTTCTGTAGGATGGCACGAGACCGTGAACACAGAGCCGTTGTGATTTTGGAAATGTTGAAGGGAATTATTTTTGATCCCTTCGCCGTCGGTGGGTAGGGCTCCCACATGATCGGCAGCTTCGTCGTCCTCGTCCATCGGTTGATCACCGTCGTCTGGTACCTCCTCAGCGACTTCGTCTGCGTTGATAAAGACCTCGTCATCTTCTTCGATATGATCGTGGTCTATGTCATCGGACGCCATAGTGGTTGTTGGTGTCAGGGAACACGTCGGCCAGGGAGGTGGACGAGAAATCACTCAGAGGGCTGAGTCAAGCCAGCGCGATGACAGAGACCCGCTCACGTGGTCTTTTGTTCGACATGGTATTCAAGGCACATCTCAGCGTTCCAAGCAGTGTCCGTCGATACTGGAGAGCATTTCCATAACGCTGACTAAGCCCTACAAGTTCTCCACGTCAGACACCGTCACAAACTCTCCCTCATTTCATCATGAGGTTTTCACTCTCGCTGCTCTTCGCCGGCTTGTTGGCGAGTGCTTCTGCCTCGAATGTACTTGAACTTGGTCCCGACAGCTTTGACTCTGTGATTGGAAAGGGAAAGCCTGGTCTCGTGGAGTTGTAAGTCATTCTAGTCGTTCAATAAGAATTATTGCGCCAATACTCTGCCCCCAGTTTTGCACCGTGGTGGTGAGCATCAAAGACACTCTGTTCATAGTTCAGGGACGTACGACTTACGGTATACCATCGTGACTTGACAGCGGTCACTGCAAAGTAGGTACCTTTCCCTTGTCATGCCATGCATGTCTGAATAACGTGTTTTTCCCCTCTCAGAGCCTTGCGCCAATTTATGAGCAACTTGCTGATGCATTTGCGCATGCAAAGGACAGAGTAGTCATTGCCAAGGTAGACGCTGATGGCGAAGGTCGACCTGTTGGCCAAAAGTACGGTGTGACTGGGTACCCAAGTGTGTGATTTACCTGGTGCATGTTGACCGTCTGTCTCACCACCTGTCGTAGCCCTCAAGTGGTTTGACGCTCAGGGCAGCGTCGAAAGCTATGAGGGTGGGCGAGACCTCGACGCGCTTGCCTCATTGTAAGTAAAACCGTCCCCACGAGTCAGACGGTTGGTAATTGACGAGCGTGTAGTGTTGCGTCAAAGTCTGGCGTCAAGTCGAACATCAAGCCTCCGCCGCCACCCGCAACGCTGATTTTAGACGCTCACACTTTCGATGACGTCGCACTGGTAGGTCTTATCAATGCAGTTGACCAGCGCTTGTGCTCAAGACCAGCCAGGATGAGACAAAGGATGTCCTCGTCACATTCACTGCCCCTTGGTGTGGACACTGCAAGAACCTAAAACCGATCTATGAAGAAGGTAGGTTGACACTTGTTTTGAGTGTCAGCTGTGCCTCAACATTTCCTTTAGTTGCCAAGGATTTCAAACCGGAAAACAACGTGTGTTTTACATTAATTCTACTTTTTGCGTCGTAGTTTGACACCGTCATGCAGTGCATCGTGGCTAACATTGACGCCGATGCTGCCCTGAACAAGGAGATCGCAGGACGTTACGGCGTTGCGTCATATCCCACCATCAAGTTCTTCCCCCGGGGTAGTAAGGAGGTTGAGAGTTATGAGGGAGGACGCTCTGAGGCGGCGTTTGTCACCTTCCTTAATGAACGCTGCGGAACTCATCGAGCTGTCGGCGGTGGTCTCGATGATGAAGTAAGGAGCTTCCCTTTCAATCCCTATCCCCGCTCAGATATTTGTAGGCCGGGCGTTTGTCGGAGCTTGACTTATTCGCTCAGAAGTTCCTCGCTGCTGCCGGGGACGCTCGTAATGCAATTTACAAGGAGGCCAAGGCATTGTCAGAGTCCCTCGGTGCTACGTCCAACCACTATCTGCGTGTGATGGAAAAAATCGCCAGTACTAGCGAGGCCTATGTTGAAAAGGAATCCCAACGGTGAGCCGACGTTCCGGTATCTGAGCGCGCATCTGCGGGCGCTGACATGTCTGGCTGTACCGCTAGCCTCGCATCAATCCTAAGCAAGCGTACCCTAGCGCCGACGAAATTGGATGAGATCAAAGTCAAAGCCAACATCCTTGGCGCATTTATTCTTGAGAAGGCTGAGACCGTCATTGGCCGGGAAACAGATGAGCTATGATGTGTTTGGTCGGGCATTCTGCGTAGATATAGACAAGATTTGTTGTCAGTCTGTCGAGACCTCACTAATGGCATGGTCTTCTACACCCACGAATATCGAACATGGATGGGGTGACACGAGGCCCGATCGTGGACACGATGCAGGCACGCTACAAAGGTGGCAGGCCTTCTCAGCCGGAACTTGGCCTCATGCCCAGTTTATCGATTGCCAGGGTTTCACAGCGTGGGTGTATTGATCAAAGGGATCTTGAATTATTAAAGGGATAGTACGCGTTTGGGAAACGATCCAGAGATAACTGACCACAGTGGCACCTAGCGACACCGACTACAAACGTGGCCGGCATATATCAATTCAAGTTACCACCCTGACCCGCCCACTTCCCAACGATGTTCGAGTCTGACATCGACGAACCATTCATCCCCTCCCCGCCTTCTGAGCTTGAGGGTTCTTCTTCTGACACACAACAGATGGTCCCCCTCCCTATCAGGGGCAGGTCAAACATGCTGGACATCCCCCGACCGCTGCGGGCGGTGCGTCACTCGATGCACAAAAATCGCTGGGCACAAACCTCCAACTGCGCCAAAGGGATCAAAGAGCCGCTTCCCTCGTCTTTACGCTTCCTGACGTGGAACATCGATTTCGCGTCGAAAGCCCCCAAGAGGCGACTTAACGCGGCACTCGAGTACATCCGACAGGATGTTTTCGGATGCAAGACGTCCAGTGAACGCCCCGAGCCATGCTGTATCCTGCTGCAGGAGGTGTCCATCCATGCGTTCACACTTATCCTAGCCAACGAATGGGTGCAGCAAAGCTTCCTCGTCGTGCCCTCGTCTGCAGAGAAATGGCCACACGGATCAACGTATGGCAACGTCACGCTGGTCTCGCGGACGATCCCCGTCTGCGGGGCGTTTACCATCGACTTTAGCAACTCGACCATGGGCCGCAACGGGCTCTTCGTGGACGTCAAGCTGGCGATTCCAGCACCGCGGCATGCGCCGCGTCTGTCGGACGGGATCGTGCAGGTGCGGATCGCAAACACGCATCTAGAGTCACTTCCGCACGGGGCACGTGCGCGGCCTGAACAGCTGCGCATTATCGGCGAGTCGTTGCAAGAGTATGATTTGCACGGTGGGGTCGTGGGTGGCGACATGAACGCGATCGGACCGTCGGATTTGAGGATCGCGGAGGAGGTTGGGTTGATGGATGCGTGGCAGAGGTCGGACGAGGATGAGGAGGGGTTTACGTGGGGGCATCAGCCCCCGTCTCAGTACCCCCCTGGACGGCTGGACAAGGTGCTGTGGTTTTCACGGGGAGGGCTGGAGGTGGAGGAACCCATGCGGGTGGGCGTTGGAGCCAAGTATGGGGCGGGGGAGTGGATCAGTGACCACTATGGGCTGGTGACCAACGTGCATGTGGTGCGACAGGACTGATGGAGGTGAGTTCCCGGTCGGGTAGGTTTTATTAAAAGATAACGTCTTGTTGTTTTCTCGTGTCGGCTATCGTGTATCTTTACGAACGCGCTGCTGGTAACTACTCTTTCTCCGCCATCGTATTCTACGGTGTTGAGGTGTCTGGTCGAGCGGGCGATGCTCATCGCTGTGATTACAACGAGGGACGTGAGCTGCGAGACGAGGTCGGCAGGGTGATGTTGCTAACGTAATGAGCATGAGCAAATTTGGGCGGAGCATAAAATGGAAAGTCGCATCATCAATTTCCGCAGGTTGTCCCGTCTCCAACCCTCTCAGGCCTTGTCCTTGCTCGCACGTCCAGTCCACCATGAAGACCGTCCTTGCTTCAATCGCTCTCCTCGCCGCGGGTGCTTTGGCGCAAAGTTCCTTGCAGATCAACACCCCGTCAGTGTCTGCTTGGTTGTGCTCTTACCCGTCCTTATCCCGTTTTGGCTAGTTCCAACGTCGTCGAGTGTCAACCCACCTTGATTTCGTGGTCCGGAGGAACTGGTGAGTGTGTCTTTACGTGCTTGCGTTCCTCCGACGCTAATCCGTTCTCCCCCAGCACCCTTCTACTTGGTATGTGTGACAAAACACGTTTCATGATTGCTGAATCCCACGTGTCGTTCTCTACCCTTAGAGGTAAGCGCATGTTCACCGTCGTCCTTTGATCTGTAACTTATTAAATGCGGGATAGCATCCTTCCCGGTGCTACGCCTAGCGGTTCTGCCATCGAGAGCTTCCCTGCGACCAATGCTAGCTCCCTGACTTGGGTAGTCAACATTGCTTCCGGTACTTATCTTTCGGCTGGTCTGAACGTCGCAATCAGCTCTCGATAGGTACATCCATTGGCTTGACTCTCCGAGATAACACCGGCACAGTTGCACAATCTGCACCCTTCACTATCAACGCTGGAAGTATGTCATTTCCATCTTTGGTTGGTTCCATCCGTTGACGTCATTTGTAGCGTCGACTTCGTGCTTGAACACAACTTCTAGTACGTACGAAACATGTTTGGCATGATAGTCACTGATATCGTGTACAGTTGTTCCTGGCCCCACTGCAGGATCGACTTCTGCGGCCGCAACCACGGCTGGAGCGACCACCACCGGCGCCTCGTGAGTTCATTTATCAGTACATATTATCAGTGACGTCATTTGACGGCATTGCGGTGCTAGCGCCGCCGCGAAAACGACCTCGACCGCCGCGTCTGCCTCCTCCTCTTCCACCACGTCCAGCAGTGGCGCGTCTGCCAACATTGCACAGTTTGGTGCCGCTGGAATCGTTGGTGTCGCTATTGCCGCCTTCTTCCTCTAATGCCCCACAGGGAACCCAGCACCCCGAACATGGCTGATACCTGTGCTTGATCTCGTAAATCTGACATTTATTGGATTTTTGTTCTTGTGTCATACCTTACGTGAACTGCTGCCATGACAAGAAACTGCATGGCACTCTACGGCAGATTAGATACCACCAAGTATTTGAACTGGTTGACGTTGTTGACGCTTTCTAAGTTCTTTAATATTTCTTTCAGACTTGAGGGGATGTTTGTTGTCATTGTAGTACGCAACGATTTTTACGATCCGGAAGCCATTTATCATGTTTACTCATGTGTGAGGGGTATTAGTCGGTCATTGACATAAGGGCGGTTGATGGAATCGCTGGTGTGACGTAGCGGTATGATCGATCGGTCGATCGTCCCTGACTGGGGGTTTAAACTGGTCTACTGTATTCAGCTTTTCTCGTTCAGGCATGGAGCTTGTGGGTCGAGGATAACGATGTAGTACCGCTGAAGTCGATGTTTTCTATGGTCTAATCAGATACCCCTGCGACATCCTTTGGACAAAGGCTTGAATAGCTCTCCGCGCGAGGCACCACTTCAGCCAGTGGAATTGAAATCACGCAGTTTTCGCGGATCAGGCCGAGGCTACCAGTACTTATGACCGACCGGTGGCAAGTTCCGAATCAGGGCATCACAGTGGGTCCCTGGGATTTTCGCCGACAGGCTGGACCAGTTGCGCCTGTTTACGAATGGTTAATCAGAGTATCGGACTGAATGAACCCCTAGGAAGGCACCAGATGCCGATAGCAGTTCTACCAATGGTCCGAGGTGGTGCGCTCAGACCAGGCACCAGGGGGTAACATTCAATAACGCAGTGCTCTGATCGTTGTGGCCTGATTTCCCTGCTGTACAGCAAGTATATCCATGACCAAGGAAGAGATACGCGGTGTTCACATAACGCTTCTGAGTCATTCGAGGGGCTCTGATTGGGTGACTGCTTCACAAATGCAGGGAATTCCTTGATGGGCTTCCAACAAATGACAACCCTTGACAACACTTTAGAAGCCCCGTCGCGGGCATCAGCGCCCACGATGATATGTCACCGTAGGGTCTTATCTCAAGCTCTGCAAAATGAGTGCCATCCACTTACAAAAACCTTGGTCGACCCCTTGGAAAGCAGGTCCCCCTGTCTACTACGCTCGTAAGACACATCCTTCAAGAATATGTCTTCTGATTCAGATGCACTACTGTATGCGCTAGCTATCATTCAGCAGAATGACTACATGTCAAGTATGTTCCCCTTGCTTGTAAGAGACTAATACCACAACTTCAGCATAGTTGCCCTCCTTACTGCTGTCGGATATGATTACGGTGAGTTGTTTGTCTTGTCTCATTGGATACGACGTACTAACACTACATTCTCAGTCCTTACATTTTTGGAAGAGGTATAGCACCACCAACCATGATATACAATGTTTTCCTCACTGGTCTGTGCTATAGATGGAATACATCTGGGTCAGAAGACAGCCGATTACCACAGTGGTATGTTCCTGATCAGATCACAGAGCAAACCATGGACGTGGGTGTCAACGCTGTACATTCTTGTACGTATTCAGCCTCCCAGTGTATTGTCGCGAACTGCAGAAAGCTGGCGTTATCCTAGGTTCGGTATTTTGGTCTTTTCAACCTCGTGTAAGTATGTTCGTTGTAAGACGCTTTGAATGCTCACTTTTGAATCGTTTTGATGGGTCATCAGAATTTCTTCTCTCGGTATGTTTGGCATTTAGTAGACGCAGAGTCGATCGAACTGTGACCCGTCCCTAGAGGGAAGTAGCTTCATCCCTGGCCCTGCAGAGGTATTTCCCTTCTGATGTCAATGTCTACCAAGCGTACTGAAGCGTGTGCCTACAGACGTACGTACTATCCATCCTGCTCCCATCTCCAGGGCTTCCCTAGTATATGTACAACTGATGTACGTACAGTTGTGGGTGCAGTCGGTCAGAACTTCCTTGCCCGCTCTATTTACGGAAGCATCCAAGGTCAAATAATCAATATCATCAATGGATGGATATTCCTTCTCTTTTTGGGGGCAGCCGATTGTATGTTTCCATGTGGCTCAGTTTTAAAGAAGCACTTCTGATGGTGATCGCAGTCGTGATGATTCTTCGCGTATGGGCAATGTACAATCGATCAAGGCTTATCCTCGGCGCTCTCCTGGCACTGTTTTCCGTGGAGATCATCTCAACCGTCCTCGCTGTTGCCGTGGGTAGCATTCTGGAGAATCTGCCGGGTATGTAGACGTTGATTGGGTGAATAGTATGCTGCACTAATTAGCTGTCCATCACCGTCCTGCATGTTGCTGTTATATATACAGTGGACGTCATCCAGTTACCTGGCTTCACATTTTGTGCGCTGCAAGTTACTGCGCCTACATGGACGAACGTAGCTGTCGTTTTGCAGATCACGCAGGGTGGCGCGATGTGCCTGCTCGCGATCGTTCAAGTCATGAGGCAGGCGGTCCAGATGTACCGCGCGACGAAGCAGTGGCAGCTCAATCGGTACATGAGCCTACTTGTCAAGCAGGGTATCATTTCATTCATCGCGTACGTCCCAGTTCCATCCTTGTATTCCCTGTCGTCGTTCAGGCTCGCAAATTCCAACTAAACTAACGTTGACCTTTCGCCATAGCATCTTTCTGTTTAACTTCATCAACGTGTTGTCTGATTCGGGAAATGCACCGACTGGAGGTTGGCAGCTGCTAGTGTTAGGCATCCTGGAATACGTGCCCATATATACTCTGACTCCCCGGTTCATCCTGAGCATGCGGGAGATGTATACGGCCGATATCCGAGGCAGGCGGGAGGGCATTGACACCGGTTTCGGATTGTCTTTGTCCGGCCGCGAGGGAACAGCGATGGTATTCGCAGATGCGGGGCAGAACGAGGACTTGGAGGGTGTCGAAGAGATACCGATGGGGGTTGGGAGCAGTCAGGTAGTATAGGTGGGCATGAACCACTCTCTGGCACTTTTGCCACCAATATGTATTCAGAGTCCTAACATCCGTTACGCATGTATACATGTAACCACTTACCATCCACATCTGTACTACTTTTGCGTTGCGGTCGCGTCTCTAATCCACACCTCGACCGCATTGCGCGAGCAATAGAAATCCCCCCATCCCCTACTGTCTACCACGATATGGCGTGCAGGATTGAAAAGGCCTCGGAACACAGCACCCTTACCACTCTATAATGCATGACCAAAATTAGACACTTGCGCGGAGTCACGGTTAGACGAGACGAACTGGGCCCACGTTCATTCGAAGTATCGGTGAGATCGTTCTGCTGACACGCTGCCGTCTGGACGTTTCCGACAGTAAGCACCATCCCCGTACCCCTCCATCATAACTTGGCCGAAACGTACCCGAGAACATATGATTCATTACTGATTACGACGGCACACCCTGGATGGTCAGAACCGCCCATCCGAACGAATCCGATGCAGTTCCGATGAAGAAAATAGTCTTTCGACGGCCCGTACGCGAACATTTTCCGGGCTATGAGCAATTGTCTAATCTTGTCCGAGGTCGCTTGATCGAAACAATCCTGATTAGGATACAGGTCCCCGTAGAAGACACAACTGAAGTGAAAGGTTCACGTGAGAGGTAGATGGAATATCGAGCATTTTGACGAGATACCGCTTACGGAAATCCGTCGCAACGTAGTAAGATGATAGCGTATGCCTGCACTTTGAAATTTGTGTCCACCTATAAAAATGTCAATTGATCAACTATAAAGGTTCGGAAACGTCCAAGAACAAACCCAACTCTCCAAGGACTGACCAATTTGCTAAATTACCCCTTTAGTGAATATGCAAGGCAATACTCAAGACAGGTCCCTGCTCACAGTGCTGCCAACAACTGGTAATGGAGCAAACACCGGGATAGGAGGCCATCACTCACTCGTGGTTGTCCACAAACGTAACAGCATCCCCTGGTCTAGTCGCGACGAGGGAATTATCTAGGATCCGTCGGAGATCATAGGATGAGCCTGACTTGCTGGCTCTGTGAAAGTTCTGATGGAGTGGCGCATCAAAGAACGCAGTCTGTCATTGAATCTTAGCCTAGAGTGAGGTAAACTCGGACAATTGTTGCACCTGTCCTCGAAACATTCGGACGTTAGACAGTATCTTCTGCACACTGTATTCCAATCACTTAACCGAATCGTAGGCAGAAGAAGGTCGTTGCTGACTTGGTGGTCCAATATTCTGCCACGACAAATAGCCTCTCCCTGTTGGGCACACTACGAGTCCTGTGGATCTAGAGTAAACCCGGTGTGTGAGGGCGCGAAACTTAGATTTATGTTCGACTCTCACAAACTCAAGAAGAAAGCTTCGATCTATGTGCTTGATAGCGTCCAATCTAAATCCACTCCCACCTGTGACCTGGTATGCGGCATCAGAATAGACAAAGATTGTAATTGTAACTACATACATCAAGGATCCACGAGCCCCATGCATGTAGGTCATCTCGCACCGCAGGATGGCGGTGGTTGATCTAGATGGCATTCACAATGTTGTTATTAGATGACTACTCGTGGAATATCATTTACTAACATCAATTCCGAGGAGATAATCGTAGTTTCCTAGTTCAGTGTCAACCTGGGTCGACCAACCTTTATAGTTCTTGTTCGATATGCGAAATATCCCTTTGGTTCGTTTCAGAGCGTCCCAATCAAGTCCTGACGCAGCTAAGGAAGTCAAAATGGAGCTCTTTTCGTGAGACTAACCTGAAAAGTGCTCATGGGTCCACTTCATCTTGCTATACTATCGTAGGAATGTTAGCATGTAGCATGTCTTGAGTCAACTAATCTATCACATTCACCTTGCCTTGTCGTCCGGGGAAGTCGAATGCTGTCCAACCCTACCGGAACTAGAGCGAAACGCTACCACAAGTATGAACACCCACGTACCTTAATTTCGCGTTCCGGTTCCAGAACACGTAGCCTGTTCTTGGGATCCACACGCACAGCGGAAAATGTCTCTGGCCTATCAGCACCAAGTTTATGCTAAAGTACACTGGGGTGAGAGCCAATTTGACAAAAGCCTGGAAGAATCACATTGAGCACAGCATCTATGACGATGCCGATATTGTTTTGACGTGCTACAGAGCAAGCCCTGAGGAGTTCCTCCCGTGTACCCCACCTGGTTGGAATGGACCCCTTCTGGTCGAACTCTCCTATGTCCCACTAGCGGTGGGGTGTACGAAACGGATGAAGCAGGACAAAACTATGCGTTCAGGCTAAACGTACCAGATCATAAGTGTCATACCCTGTAGATTCCTGTTACACCGTTAGGAATCGCCATTTGGAACAACAAAGTGGTGACCTTGCCACCCATTGCTTTGCTTGGCGGGGGTAACCAAACTTGCGTGAACCCCAGTTCTGCAAGACGAGGCAGCTCGCTTTCAAAATGCTTCCACCAGCTCATGTCTGGGTGTCGGGCGTCCCATGTGAAGAATTGGATCTGATTTTCTATCAAGTACTGGTCGAATGTCCCTCAAAGTCCTGGACTGACCATCACTGGATTTTGGGAGCTGATGTCTGGGCCCAGGCGCATTTGAGGTAATGCAGGGCTGATGAGGCCAAGTCGTAGGCGGTCAAGCCACGATAGATTGGCTGCGCTCATGTTCGTCCGGGTCCAACACACGGTGGCCCCTATGAAAGTTAATATTTTATTAACAATCCACGGCAAGGAAAATTTCAAACTCCGCTTAGTACTTGAAGATGTTTGGGTTGATTTTTCTCTCTCAACCGTTTACCTGGCCGCCCCACACGTCTTTGTCGTTGGGTATGCGTTCCGCATATCGATAGCACAGAGAGCCGTGACGCTACATAGGCTGGCCTATAGAAGAAAGGCCAATATAATCGCTCCAATCACGAATATTCACGTTGAGAAGAGTTTCATGACTTGGCAACACGTCCCCATGTACATATCATTGACATATTGCATAGTAGAGTCGTAATATATCGCAGTAAATCTGTAACCTGCATATTTGCGATACCTATCCTTTACTCGCTCTTCCCAACCGCCGGGGAACAACATTTGTCTCCTTCATAGGTGAAAGCCGCGTTGGTATACCTAACCCTTCCCCAGTCTAGCATTGTAGGCACGTTAGTAGCCATTCCGTAGTAAGCTAGAGCGGGAATACCTGTCCCAATAAATTCCAGTCGAATGTTGCGGGTTGAGAACCACCAAAGAGATTTATTTTTCGTCTTTTCTTCTTAGGCGCTGCATCTGTATCCGCAGCAGCAGCGTCTTCTGAATCCTCCCTGGATTGCGAAGATTTGCCCTTAGATTTTTTGGGGGGATCTGGCGAAGTACGCTTCTTAGAGCTGCCCTTGGTCTTTGAGTGCGTCCCGTCAGCGTCGTCACTCGGAGACATTTTCTTCGGCTTAGCAACTTTGGCCTTTGGCGGATTCCTCGGTTCTGCATCTTTTTCTGCATCTTTTGCTTTCCTCTTCTTCTTGTGTTTCTGTGTCTCCGCCGGCTCGACATCGTTTTCTTCGCTATCGTTGTGAGCTGCTTTTTGTTTACCTTTTATTTTTGTACTTCTCTCAGGAGCAGCCGAGAGAGCGGGTGGAAAGTCGACAATCTCGATATCACTATCCTGAAGTTCAGGAATAGGATCAGGCTTTTTCACAGGGCGTGCCTTCGGCCGCGGTTTAGCAGGAGCATCGGCAGGTTTATTTGAAGAAGGTTTAGATGTGGACGCCGGTTTGCTGAACTTGCCTCTGATTTTTGTCGGCAGGGTGGACGTAGAGGGTGAGGATTCTGCTTCCAACTCTTCGTCTGATCGCGTCGGTTCAGGTGGGGGTAGTGCTTTCTTACTTGGTGGCTATTCATTATCAAACATATGAACATATACAAGCGAAGGAATAGGAAATAAAATAAGTTGAGATGGAAACTTACTTTGGGCTTAGAGGTAGCAGTTAACTGCGCTTGGAGTTCGATGATTTTCTGCTCCAAGGCAGTGATCTGTATCTGTGCATCAGTCAACTGGGACTCTGCTGTCTCTCGGGCCATTGTTTGTTCCCGAGCCTCCACCTGAGAGATGATTAGACGATTGCTCTAACGAGCCCAGTAGGCCTCAAACATAACGTCCTACCTTCCATTCCTCAAGGAATTGCTTGAGCTTCTCAACCCGATCCTTCTGCTTCTGAAGCTTTGCTTCGAGCGCCTCAGTTTCTCCAGCACAAGTCTCGAATTCACTGACACGTCTCCTCGCTTCTCTGAGTTCCTGCTCAAGTTCAGCCTTCTTCTTCCTTGTTTCTTCAGCGTCAGCATCTTCTCCCTTCTTCAGGTTTTGCCAGTTAACGAGTTGCGTACGAAGCTGGGTAGTTTCGTCCTGAGCAAGCTCGAGAGAACGCTTGATGGAGGTAACTTGAGCCTCCAGAGTATCTCGTTCCGACGTGAGACGAGCAAGCTTGGAGGAAGTCGCAGTGGACGTTGCCGTTGCATCTGCATGAGCCTCTCGAAGACGTCGGAGATCGTCCTAGTGGTAAAGTGAGAGCCTCGTGACAAAATTCGGAAGAATATCCAAGTGAGCGCATACCTCGACTTGTTCCCGCTGTCTGTGAGAAGTCTGTAATTCCACTGCTTTTGATTTTACCTCATCAGCGAGGGCTGTAGACCGCGCCTTTAGCTCTTGTGCGGACTTCTCGTAGTAAGCTCTCACTTCCATTGCTTCGTCCCGGAGCTCCTCGACGCGGTCGATTTGTGCTTCGAGCTCCGCCTCCCGTGCTTGGAACATTGTAATCTTGTAGTCCCTTTGCAACCTTTTGAGCTGCTCCTTCCTCGCCGCCTCCTGCATCTTGAGCACAGCGACACGCTCGTCGTGCAAAGCGCATGCGACACGATACTGTTGTATACGATGGCACGCCTGCATCGTGTCGCACCCCTCAGTCCAAGCCTTTCTCTCGTCTATCCATTTCTGACGTTCACCCATCCATGTCTTGCGGTCCCCTTCCCAGGACTTTCGTTCGGTATTGTGCGTAACTATGTCGGCGGCGGACTTGGAAAGATCCTCGTTGAGCCTTTTAATCGTCTGTTCGAGTGAACGGTTCTTCTGGACAAGGTCGTTGATGTGCGCGAGTTGCGACGCGACCATGGCCTCGTGGGGAGTGGCGGTTGAACCAGTGGCGGTTGAGGAAGTAAGTATCGACGTCGTCGCCGTTGCGACGGGAGTAGAACGCAGCGGCGTCGGGGCGCGTCTTGTCTGAGCAACCCCCGAGGAAGGCCTGGCTGGTTTGACTGGTGAACGCGTAATCATTCTGTGAAAAAATAAGGGATCACGGAAGACGAGAAAGAGGGATTGTGTGCTCTATCACCCGGAACGTGACGGTATCTCGTCTGCAAGGTAAACGCGTCGCCGTGTTCTGCGTGTTGACCAGACAATCTCATCAACCTCGTCACTGCAGCATGGGGGTTCAATTACGTAATAAAGCTACATCTCGTTCACTAGACCAACAGGATACAATCTCAACGATACACGAGCACCTCCATTCCCCTATGTGTGCCCCAGTACGGGTATGGGTTTATACGTCTCCTCCAGATATTGGATTTCTTCTGTCGATAATCTTACATCGACACTTGCTTCAGCCCGTCGTCAGATCGCGAAAATCGCAGTTCCAATAATTGAAAATCGTTACCAATTATGTCACGAAGGTTTGCTAGACTAGTAGTTCCAACAATGGGAGCACTGACACCTGCAATGCTGAGTTAAACATGGTAGAACAGGCATGCAGAGACTGGGATTAACCGTCTTTGGCGAGGATCCATGCAATCGCAACTTGCGCCATGCTCACACCTTTCTGTGCTGCTACTTCTTCCACTCTAGATTGCCAGAGTGAAAACTTCATAATTTATGGGAGTTAATAAGGAACATACCGGTTGATGATCGTTTCGTATGACGAAGCAGTCGCATAGCTTCCAATAAGCCTGACATAGGTCAAAAACGAGAACTCCAGCTTGAATATCGTGATATTACCAGTCAACTTTGCCTCGGTTAGTTTGTTGACCCAGTGGTCTGGTAAGTGCGCCACGAGCGAGTGGAGACCAAGGGATAGAGCCAACACCAAACATCTTGAGTGTCGGGAACATTTCTCGCTCTTCTTCACGATATAGAAGACTGTAGTGGTTCTGCATCGAGATGAAAGGCGTAAGCTTGTTCGTGATCGCGTAGTCTGTTTAGGCTGATGAGCGACCTTTTTAAAACTATTTACTTGTCTTGATCTCACTTTGCATGGCATGAACTATGGATGCGAGTGTGAATGCAGGCACACGCTACGTAGTGAGATGCTCACATTGGTATGCCCAACAAGAACTCATTCCGATGTAACGGACGTATCCCGCTTTGACAACATCATGAAGGGCTTGCATCTGGATCGATTGAAATTGAAATTATTGGGAGGGTCACAAATATATGCGGCGTTCTTACAGTCTCTTCAATCGGTGTCTCCTTGTCAAACCGATGGCCTAGGGGGTTGCTAATGAGCAACGCTTTCCGCATCCGTCAAACACTCACATTGAAGAAGATCTATGTAATCAAGCTGAAGTCGTCCTAGGCTCTTCTTTACACTCGCGAATATATGTTTGCGACTCAATCCATATTGGTTCACGTAACCGTTCTGATCAGGATCCTTTCTGCCGGCCAGTTGACCAGTGCTATACTCGCGGCCAACGACGCTGTAGACCTGCAGGACTCGAACCATTATCCTGTATATTTGTTGTAGCAGATGCAACCCACCTTCGTCATCACCACAATCTCGTCACGGGGCAGGTTGAGTCTTTTGATCGCATTTCCAAGAATGACTTCCGAGTAGCCATTCGAGTAGGTCTAGAGAGGTTTGGGTAAGTGGTGATGGCGATCATAGGTAAACCCACATCAGTGGTATCAAACGTCTGAATTCCAGCTTCGTATCTGTGAAACTCCAAGCTCGAAATTGCGACGACAGGTGATATCGACTATGAGGCTTACGCTGCCTTTATATGTTCGATGGCTTCCTCCTGGCCTAAGACCCACTCTTGCCACCCCTTATCACCGTACTGCATGGTCCCAAGGATGATCCTTGAGATCTTCAGGCCAGAGTTCCCAAGCCTCACTGATATTCATTCGATGTCAATATATCTTGAGCCACGAATTCGATCAGCTCACCATACGGAATTTTCTTGGTGGACATATGGTAGGTTTTGTTCTCCGGATGTTGATGAGCGACGCAGTTGAAGCCTGAGTGTTTTATGTGTTCAAGACAAATTCTCACTGCTTATACATAGCAACTTTGAGTTACTACCCTGGCGACTGATGCGGATGTCCGGCAAATCACGATGTATCGGGCTGTTGGGCTTGGACATGGCTCAGGGGCCACTGTTGAACCTATGCAACCTGATGTTGCAAAACTAAGCGAAAGATGGCGCAGGAAGATATCCCGAGACGTAATCTCGTGTGAAAGCTGCTGGTGAAGAGTCCTCAGCCAACGTGGAGAGCGTCGACATTACATTGATTACAACCAGAGGGGAAGAGTGGACCTCGAGGTAATATTCTAATCACTTTAGCACCCGCTGTCTTTCGCTATATTCCCAACCGCAAACCATGGCACCGCCAACCAGGCTGAGACCCCATCTCAACGACCTCTTGCAGAAGAACCACGAATTGGAACATGTAGTTGCCGACCTACGGCATCAGCTCACGCAGTCCTCCGCGAAATGGGCCGACGAACGAAAGACCTTGGCGGTTGGATGCGACGCCCTCATGGCATCCTTCGCGAAATTCCGTGCACGGCTAGACGTTCATCCTTCGGATTGGGGCGACTCGGAGGGAGAAGTCGAGCAGAACCTTGCTGTAGGAAGGCAAAGCGAGGAAAGAGGCGAAGCTGACAATGGAGTGCTTGAAACGGAGAGAGAACAAGGGTCGTCAGTGTCAGAGGATCTCTACGGGAGGTGTCAGGCTCTTGCTGCTGAACTTCGGGTAAAAGAAGAAGAGCTAGAAGAGTCCCGGAGGGGACATGAAGCATCTCAGGTACAGTCTAGGACCTCTGTATCGACTGTCTAATTTGCCTCACGCTGAACGATCTTGCACTAACAGGAGGAACTACAGCGTATTCAACGATTGTTGGACGCTCAGAGCGAACAACTTCGAATAGCCCTTGCCTCTGCCAAGGCAGAAATCGACAATAAACTTTTTCCAGAGCTTGCGCCCGATGACACGTCGGCCCAAGTTAGTCCTTCGAGGACTGAGCTCGATAACACGCTCGAAAAACTTGACCTCGCGAATCAGGAGATAATTCGGCTTAAGCAGCTGCTGCAGGACTGGAAGAAATACGGGTCTGACTGGAAACGGGATGCTCAAATAGCGCGTGTCCGGGAATCTGAATTCCAACTACGGGAGAATGAGCTTAGCGCACAAGTTAAGGCAGCAGAAGAGAGCAAGGCTCTTCTGGACGCGGAGATCCAGAGGCTGACTAATGCGCTTGCAGATCAAACGGTTTGTTCCATGTATTTTCTAAGAGACATTCTGCGATACTTATAACCCACTTGCTAGACAGCGGTGGAGCAGCAACCTACTGCTTGTGAAGAGTCTGTACAACGAGTTCACGATCTTGAAGCCATGGTCGCGCTTCTTCGAGCCCAATTATCATCTGAGCAACTTTCTTCCATTGACTCCGGGAAAAATCAAGCTACACCACATTCGACCCAGTCCCCAACGGTAATAATCAGCCACCCTCGAGGGATCATGTCTCATATCCCCCTAGCCGCATGCAGATACACACGCCAACAAACGCAGCGATATGATCGTGTTGAAGATCCCGCATCGTGTAAGTGTTACTCTGATTGCTCAGTGCACGCATCATCTCATGGAGGCGAACAAGTCCACGAGGAAGCCATCGATAGAAAACTATGAATCCCTGAACGAACAACAAAACGTGAGTTACAACACTTCCCTGCACACGTTTGTTGGTTACTTACACCAGAAACCAGGTGGTTTCTTCTTCACAACAAGCCCTCACCGACTCACCTATATCAATGAGCTCTGTGCCACAGAAAAGCAGTAACACTCCGCCCTTAAACTCTACTGATTTCGAAGTCTGTATCCATACATGCAATGCGCTTCCGTGTCGAAATGATTCTCGGTCCTTTCTGTGGCTGCGCAGGCAACCTTCTCTACCGCGCCACGTTCTTTCGACGAAGAAACACCATCGTTGTACGCCTAGTTGTCCTGGTCATCGGCTTTTAAATATGCCCCTGGCAGAGGCCATGAAGGAATCTCGCAGAGCCAAGTGTCGTCCACCGACGGAGGCGGAACTCGCTTTAGCTGAAGAGGAAGCGAGGAGTCGTTCTAGTGAACGAACAGAGGGAAAAAGGACCGAGACCGAGAGGATGGTTGGGGGTGAAAGTTCAGGAGAGCCCGAGGAAGCTGAGGAAGCTGAGGGGGGTTCAGCACGAGAAGAAGCCAAGGAAGGGGGAGGAGAACGATCTCCGCGAATTATTGTTCTCTCCACGATCCCGGGAAAACGCGTACGGTCACGTACAACAGATTTTGAGGAGTCCCAGCGCGTTAGGAAACGAAAGTCACGAAACTCCAGGTGATTTAATTACAGAAAGCGGACGACTCTGTAGCCCCTGCATATGTGAACATTGCAAAAATACGTAGTACTGTGTATTCTTTATGGACCATGAAGTGTGATGAACCCCTCATCCGGTCCAACTCTCCCAGTGCGTCTCCGAATGTCTGGGGGTATATTAGCCATTCCGCCAGTTGTGCGAGGGTCACCATAGAAATGGCCCGCAGGGATTGCATTGAATGTTGGTGGCTGATGTTGTGGGTGACGGGGAGACCCGTAGGCGTAGTTGGGTTGAACTGCAGAAGCGGAAGGATTTCGAGTGATACGAGGGGATTCGTGGCGGAAGTCGGGAGGCTGCATTGAACCCGGACGTGCAGGAGTCTGGAGGTGGACCTCCTCTTGAGGACGCTGCTGTTTCAATACTTCGAGGAGCGGCGTAGGGTTGTAATAGAGAGTGGACCCAAAGTCAACTTGGAATCTATCAAACTTCAGTCGCTTGTGTATGGCAGAACCGTAGTGGTTCCACTGACTGCTGTGTCCCCACGTCCCATTGTGGTCCCCTTTGTGCACGAGCACTGGTCAACAGTGAATTCCATTCTGAGGCAGCTTCCTACACTCAAAATTCACGCTGGTTAGTACCATGCCTTGCGTGTTTGGGGAACGAACCGACGATTGACTGTGCCAGAGTGCCGGTCGGTGGATCAATGTTGTGTTGGTAGCGCACGCGTGCCCGTTGTTTCGCAGACTTGGCCGGGTATTCTTTCCGGACGAGATTTTCGACCGACAGGCTGAATTTGAGACCTATACGTTGAGCACCATGTCGTGGAACCTTGACCACCACAGTTTTAGCAGGTTTTCCCCGAGCCATTGACAAATTACTTGTCCCGTCGTCCTGATGGCGAGGGTGGAAGAACTTACCAGCCTCGATATGGCAGTCATCGCCTCGCCTCAACTCCAAGTTCGAGTCCGAGCTCACGTTGCAGAGATATCCTCGAGACAGCTATCGGACAAGTAGCAAACCGGCTGACAAGTGAGCCATCTGGGTCCAGCGCTCACAGAGGATAAGCGGCCAGTTCGGAAGCGAGTACCTGGTGACGCGTAGTTACGGTCTCAGCTGATTGGGGACACGGTCACTGAGCAAACTTGGAGCACTACATTGGCATTCACCCTATCACGATCATGGCCCGCCCGCGTTTGCATGCCCTCTCCAGACACACTCTTCGCCAGTTCAAGTTCATCATCCCTGGCGCTACCGTCACCTTTCTCCTCAACACACATCGCATCCTCTTCGGCTTGCTTTCCGCACCTAACGTTGGCCCAGGTGACTGGTCGAGGTAGTTCATCCGCTCATACCGTCCTGCTCTGACTGACTGGGACCAGAACTGTCGCACTCCTTGCATCATGTCTTGGTGGGCTCGTGATTCTCCTGTTCCTCTATGTTTTGCTCGTGCACTGGCTCCGAGGGGTTAAGCCCGACGTGAGCCCTCATAGCTGCCTACCTTGTACCCTCCTCAGACCTTTCCACAGTACCGTTCATGGAGGCAGTCTGGCGTCCTTTCGCGTGCAATTCCAACTCTGACCGCAGCCATTGTCGCTGGTTGGTCATTACTTTCTATCACACTTGGGAGATGGTCAAGTCTAGGATACTTGAAGGGTACCATTGGAGGTAATTCCTATTATGCACTACTTTTAGACATCCACCGATTCTTAACGCAGCATCTGGATTGTATGCCCTCATCTTTGGTTTGGTGGGCCTGCTACCCGCCCCGATCCGTCGGTCATGATCGCAACTTGTCTGTGACCGATCCAACGGCGTATAAAGGCCGGCGGACTGATGTTATCTTATGAATATCAACTTGGATTACAAGCGCTCGATTACTCATGTTCTGCCTATATCTGTCGCATCTATATGGCTGTTTTCTTCGTGTTGTTTGCGCTGTGTGGTATATTATTTAGTGATGTGTCTGTGTTACCAACTGACCTGCTGCCTCTATTACAGTCGACTCTGTAATAACCCATACTTTTTCCATGACCTCTGCAGCACGAATAACTAAACGCTATGATTGGGTCTCATTGAGTCGTTTGTAGTATGAACTCCAGGCTACATAGTTTCCCTACAACACATGCCTGGTTGAGTTGATAGTTGAGCTGCCACTGCCGCAGAAGGGTGTCGGCTAAGGTATGGGTTATTACAGAGTCGACTGTACTGTAATGATCAAATTCTGGGGTTGGGTGACATGAAAACCTGTTGAGCCTGTGAGAATGTTTTCTGTTCCTTGGTTTGTTGACGTGATATGCCACCACAAATATCAGCCACTGGCGACGGCCGTAGTAGTTCAGGCTCAAGCTCAAGACGTATGTCATAGCCGGATGATATCGAATAGCGGGTGCGGTGCCTCTTCGGGGGTAGGACGGCTACATCCGTCCTGTTCAGATCGGCGTAAGCTCTAGATGGGAACTGTTGGACAGAGGAAGGGACAGTCTTCGCCAAGGTAGGGTAGTATCTGGGCGCGAGGTACATATACTCCTGCGCTCCCTGTCTTGGGTCCATCCTGTGTCCTCGGGCTTTCGGAATCTACAGCGCAGATCGGACAGAGCCGTCGTCCGGGTCTCCACTGCCAGTGAACGATCCGCTGAACAACCAAAGTACAAGACCATTCGTTCCTTGAACTTTTCCCTTCAGGGACACTTCTAACTGGTAACAAACGGAATTCCGATGGCCCGGTCTCGTTTTACATGCTTGAAACAAGAAATTTACTTTACATAGTAGTAGATCGTGTCCGCGCCAAGGTCGTTCGCATGTCATACCAATTACCCCTTTCAATGGAAAACAAAATTTTCCTACGACGGTCATTGGGTTTCCATCCGCTAGCATGTTTCAAGTCGACAACTAGACGCTTTTGGCGACTTCAAACGTCGTATTGTCAGCGTGCTTTTCGTCAAATGACCTCGAAGAGGTCATGTCGTCGCGTGGGCCAAGTGCTGAGAGATAACCCGATGGGACAAGCCCGTTGTCTTCGTGATACATCTTGTGTGCTCTGAGGAACGCAACGTGTTGTGGAGTTAAGGCTATTAAGCCGATACGGATTCACGTCAGCTTCTTGCATGAGCCTCTGGGTGAGAACTCGAAGTACGTACTTCGCGAGGGCGAGTTGAGGAAAGTATTGTAAAAGAAGAACGCGAGGACCGTTGCTGGGATGTTTGTGAGTGCGGTGATCGCTGCGTATGGGCCACCTGCGGCCTGGAGACCCCAGATTGTCATTGCCATCAGACGCGCACCGACATCACGTGCAGTGTTTGCGGCAACTGTTGACGATAGACAGGAATGCATGCTGATCAGTAAGCAGAATTTCTGTCAATGGCGGAGAATGCGCGTACTCGCAGTTGGTGAATATCCCCATATGGCCATGCCACTTGCGGTATCGGTCAGACGATAAGTTAGTGAATAGATTCAAAAGGGCCCGTACTATGTGAATCCGATGACCCAGGGGGCCGCTGCTGGTGGTATCATGTGGTTCGTTGGATCAAGGCATGCGCTTATGGCAAGGCCAAGCACAAAGTCCTTTTTCACAAAGTCAGGGCCAATAGTAAGGGTAAAGCGTCAATGCTCACAGTCATGAATTCGTTAAGGAGAACTCGGCGCAGGTTCGTCCCAGGTAACACGTAGAGCGCAAATATGCCGCCTGGGCCGTCTGGAGAAAACATTGTTGTGTCATAGAGACCTTTTTCAACGAGAACACCTTCTGCGACCTTTCGGGGGCTAAGTTTTCCTCTCTCTGAAGCAGGTCGAAAATGACATACCACAATCAAGTCTTTCCACTGCACATATATGACAAGGCATGCCAAGTAAGCGCCAAATATCTGTGCTAGCATGTACCTACGTTCGATGTTAGTACCACCAGTCGCACTGCATTCGGTGCAGAGGAGCACGAAAAAAACACACACATCAAAGCCTTTCGTATAGGAAATCCCCTGAACACAACGAATGAAATGGTGACACTAGGACTGAAGTGACCGGCAGAGGCCGCCCCACAAATCGTGATTGCAAGCACGATTCCAATGGCATAGGCGGTGCCCACGGTCAATAAGGCTAGATGTCAAGGTTAGGGCTGATATCGTCACTATCGAGGCGTGGACTGACAGCCAATGGGTTGCGCTGTGAGACTTCCGACGATGAAAGCAGCTGTAGATCCAACACCTATGGCATAGCAGATTGTTAGGGATAATGCGCCTGAGGAACGAAGAAGCTGGACCAACCGGCGTAAACGTATAAAAATACTCCAAGCTGTATGCCATCATCGTTAGTTGCAACTGAGAGATTTATCACAAGAATTATGGTACCATCTCAGCGACCATTTCCGTAAACAAGTACATTTTAGTGTGCTTGACGCTCTCCCAGTAAGTCATGTATCGTGGTTGAGGAGCAACATCGTGCAGGCGAACTGTTAGACGCGACATGATAGTGAGCGGATGGGGGGGACACGCTGGATTTCTACCAGACCTTTTAAGTCTCCAATATAGTAGCCTGAGAGCGGTCATCGCATCGGGCAGATACCGGATGCGTGCGATGCGAATCAGTGCCTGTATGTATTAATAACACGGCAAATCAAAAGATTCTATTCCTTGTTCTACTCTGAGAGGATAGGTACCGCGCTGTTAATGGAGGGGCAGATGCACGCCTGCCCGATGAAAACGCTCCGGGGGAATTGCATCTTCCTGGGTGACTGCGAGGCTCCTTTCAGAAACGAGGTAGAATAAATCAGCACTAGAAAACTCAAAGGGTATACTTGTTGCC
This sequence comes from Pulveroboletus aff. carminiporus, assembly GCA_038094195.1. NCBI lineage: Eukaryota > Fungi > Basidiomycota > Agaricomycetes > Boletales > Boletaceae > Pulveroboletus > Pulveroboletus aff. carminiporus. Next base: position 240,208 of record JBBPTP010000001.1, on the reverse strand, counting down.
ATCCCGGACCATGTATAGGGTCGAGACGATTAACATATGACGATAGACGGATACGCATGTCGATTGATGCCCCGTTACCCGCTGGCACATACCGGTGCTGGCCGGAACCGTTGCGTGCGGGGAAGCCTTGAGTCTTGCGTAGACAGACCACGTACCGCCCTAGAACGTGTTCAATTTGCCCGAACAGGCTACTGCGCAACCTTACTTGGTTGGAAAATGGCTGCGCGTCGGAACGAACCAACCCCGTGTGCTAGTCTGGTGACCATGACTCATGAGAACCCGACTGAAACATACAACCATCTCCGTCATCCAGCTTGAGCGAAACATGTCTTCTTACTACGTAACTGGTTTTCTCTCGACACTGCAGCACCACCGCTCGTTTCGATCCAAACTACTATTCCGGGGTCATTCGTGGGGGAAGACGAGGACGACGGATCGTGCACAGCGGGCGAAGACGACGTGCCTCCCGCATCCCCAGCACTGGACAGTGCCCAGCGTGCTGCCCCTTTATCGTCCACTCGGAGTGCCTCTCACGACGGTGCGTTGATGCCACCACCATCTCTCCCTGGCTTGGCCAGTCGACAACTCGGTGTCCCAGGGGCAAGACCCCTCATCCCTGCTTGCGCCGTTCACTACGGAACGGCCCAAAAAGCCCTCGAGGACTGGAACTCGCACCGGGATATGGTCCGTTGGACTGGGCAAACCTGAAGTCGTCCGGCAGAGACCTAAGAGTACATCCTTTTTGTGTTACCTTGGCCCATTCCGTGCCTTGTTGATGAAACGCGGGGCGTGGAGACGTTACTGCGCGTCCCATCGTCCGTGCTCAAGATGCACAATAAAAAGGAAGACGCCTGGACGGTAATCAACGGCAATGGAAGCCCGCCGTGGCCAACGGCAGAAAACACTGAGGCGATCGGACAACAGAACTGGACCACGCTCTGTAGGGCGACTAGGATGTACGGGTACAAGGTGCGACTATCGTATCTCGACGAGGAGCGACGAATATATAGTACGGTATACGTGACTAGTATGCCAGCGGGCTTACAGGCAAGGTGTACAACATCACGCCATATCTCCCATTTCACCCCGGTGGTGAGAAGGAACTAATGCGAGTGGCAGGGAGGGATGGAACAAAGTCATTTTGTGAGATTCACATACATGGTTTCTTGCCGGTCGACTAATCCTGATTCTGATGACTGTCTAGCACTAACGCATGCGTGGGTAAACATGGATTTTATGCTAGATGCATGTCTCGTTGGATTTCTCGTCTCGGAATCATATGCATCATAGAGCCAGTCGCAGGCCAGACCCAATACTTGGAGATTAGAAGTCATAGAGCTAAACCTTCAGACCTGGGTCCATAGTTGCTGACTCGCTGCATTAAAGTTTTGGTAATTACACTGTAGTTTAGCTTTTCCACACCAGACTAATAACAATACTTGGCAAGCATACACACACATACCGAGATGAACATTCTGCATCATGGCCGTCAGAAGACACCAGAGAGGCGAGTGGATTACGTCCATTCCCTGACGTGATGTAGGTGTTCTCTCACACCAATGACGCGTGCACCTTGACTGGCCAGTCCTTGGGTCCTGGTCAGGCGTCATCATAGCCATATCTTGGTTTGCTACCCTGGAAATGTTGTTGAAAACGCTTGTTGGGTTAGATGACAACTAGACGACAGTCACTAGTCACGCGCGACACGCAGCACGCTATTAATTGCGTCAGTATATCCTTCTGCCTGCTTTGGAGTACGTGCTTTATAAACCAGTGGGCTTAGAACAGCGAAAAGAATAATTCTGGCTCACATGTCCGTTCCGTAGCAGGTGGTTGCACCATTGGATGCTGGAGCAGAACTCAGAGCAGACGCTGCTCGTCCAGTCGTGCAAGGTGACCATGTCACTTGGTTGGTGTCCAACAGCTGTTCAGCGAAATCACACTCACATGATGACAGACATTTCCTGGTAGTTTTACATGCAGTTTGTTTCTTCCTCTCAGAAATACCAAAGACTGGTGAACCATTCACAGTTTGTGATCATGTGCAGAGGGTGTGACATCACACGACAAGATCTTGAACCGAATAATAGGGGTCAGCCAACAGTCCTTCTCAGTCTCCACCATGGCATCGCCCCCTGCGACTGCTCCCGCACCTGGACCTGGAGAAAGTACAGATAACATTCTGGACACTTGCCCTAGACCCAAGCTTCAGACAAAGGGTTGCATGTGGCACCTAGGATTGTTTGGCTTCATATCCACTGTCCAAGCTTTGCCTCCAATTCTCGCTGGAATCGCCCTTCGTTCAACCGACTATATCATATATCTCTTTGCTTTCTGGGCATGTACAACAATCTCCATCTGGGTCTTGGTTCTCTTCGGGCGGTACTCAGCACAGGGACATGGAACACATGTCCGATCCTTGCGCATCGCACTCCCCCTTTTTGTCATAGCACAGCTTGTGGCCGGGCTGATCCTTTTACCGGATGAATTCAGTACATCGTGATACTGCCACCATGCAGTATTCTGAACTGATGTTGCTGAACAGGAGCCTCTATACTCAACAATGTTGAGCTTCATTTTCGCATCGTAGCACCAGTGGTGCTCGTGGCCCTTCTCTTCTCTGTCTACACCTTGTATTCTATCTACGTCAGTGTTGTGGATGAGGCAGCAAGTAGCAAGGATGCGAATAGCAGCAACATCTTCACAAGTCTCTGGCATCACGTCACGGCCATGACATCACTTATTCCAGCGTTCTCTCCATTCGTGTCATCCAAGTCCGAAACTTCCCAAGAGAGCCATGAATTGCCTGTGCGCAACACAGCATGCAACACAGGTAATTTATCAAATTGGCTGTCGTCTGTGGTGGGTACCCGAGACATGGCTAACGTTGCACCCCTCTTCATCTTTATCCTTCAGGTACGGAACCACTTCCAGCATCAGCATGCGATTCAGGACAGCAGCCTGAACATGGACAAATATCCACTTCTTGACGACGTTGATGCGGTGTAGGCGCAATAATATGTTTATTCTATTTACATCTTTGGGAGAGGCTCGTTCTATTGTGTCCACACCCATCTCCTCTGAGATCGTCATGAGCATTTGTAGTATAAGGGATCATCAATGCATTGACTGATGAAGATGCACATCCATGGCGAAGAAAACCCAGCGACTAGGATAACAGCATCCACTCCCCGCCCAAGACATAACCTCTTACTCTGGCCGGTGCTGACATCGTATGACGGTCTGCTTGCATACGCTAAATCAAAAGGTGGACGACTCCTGACCGAACCCGAGGCCTAAGCTACGGCTTTTCCTTGACACGTATGACATGTTCTGTTAATGGAGGGGTAGACACACGCCTGCCCGATGAAAACACTGCGAGGGGAATGCATCTCCCTGCGAAGCTCCTTTCAGAAACGAGGTAGAATAAATCAGCACCAGAAATCTCAAAGGGTATACTTGTTGCCATCCGAGATCATGGTGCAACACGTATAGGGTCGAGATGATTGACATATGATGATAGGCGGATACGCATATCGAACGATGCCCCGCCACATACCGGTCCTGGCCGGGACCGTTGCGTGCGGGGAAGCCTTGAGTCTTGCGTAGATAGGCCACATACCGGCCTGGTACTCCCCAGAACATGTTGAATTCGTCGGAACAGGTTGTTGAGCAACCTTACTTGGTTGGAAAATGACTGCACGCCGGAACGAACCAACCCCGTGTGTAAGGTGATCGAGTGCGGTTAATCAAATGCTGTCCGAACGGGTGGTCCACCGAGAATAGCGTGTCGGCCTTGCCTGCCCTGTTCGAAAGGTTGTTGAGAGACGATGCTCTTGGCGGTAGCATCTCTTGGTCATGAACAGACTCAACCACGGGTGTGTGGCCATCGTAGGTAGAGACACGAACATGGGAACATCGCAGTTCATAGGTTCGTCGTGGAGGCGTCGCAATGAGCACGACACGCGCTAGGACCCCGGCGACCGCATTCAAACTCCGTGGTGGCGTGGCGACGCCCCGGACGACGGTGACAAGGAGGATGCATGTGCTCGAGGAGGAGACGTGGTGGTGGACGGGCGGGGGTGCTCGCCGTCATCGGGCACGTTGGGGACGCAGCGGGCGGGTGTTGGGGTCTTTGGGGTCCGCGAGTGGCAGAGGTGTCTTGTTCCCGCGGGATCTTGGAGTCGTTATTGGGCTTCGAGGCCTTCGTTAGTGAGCGACTTTTTGACATCTCCAGTCGGCCCTCCGCACGAAACATAAAATTGTTTCCCTCCGTCTCTTTTTCCTCGTCCGCTTGCAAGGGTTTATTTCTTTTCTTCCCCTTCCAGGCCAAAACCGCGAGCCCACCTTTTGTACGCCTCGATTCTTGGTCGCGTCGTGCTTGCTATCTCTCGTCACTCGTGCTGTCTTTTGTTCTATTCTCCCATATCTTCTCTCCTTGATTTTACTTCACTTTCCATCTCTTCACAATGGCAACCACCTCCCGCTCAAAGCAGCCCAGGAAGGGTATGGCAGACCCCACCACCCGGTATGTCCCCAGCGAAATCGTCGCCACATGGGTCCATCTTACTCCCTTTCCCCCGATGTAGTCGTCCAGCATGGCCAGGGGCAAGGGCTTCCCCCACGTTCTCTCCAGCGAACACCACCTCCCGTCTCCCAAACGGCCCTCCTCAGGGGGGTTTCCCCCCACTACCCGCTCACACCAACGGCACTCGCTCTCAAGATGCGCCCCAAGATCGCTTCCTCCAGACCCTAGCTGGCCTGACTGTATGTCTTGCATATCCGACTGTGTCCCATGTCACGACCCTACATCTTCCATTCTGCACTAGGGTACCACCGTCGCCCTGTTGACGAAAACTGGCCAGCGTTACGAGGGTGTCGTTTCCTCTACCAGTCCCGAGGGTGACACCACTGGCGTGACTCTGAAGGACGTCAAGGAGATCTCGAAACCGGGCACTCCTCTTAAAGACACGCTCTTCATAGCTTCTGCCATCATCGAGGATTGGCAGTCCGGGCCAGCCGATGCCAGACTGCCCAACGGCGACAGTGAGTCCTCAAATGCAAATTTGCTCGATGCATCTGTTCCAAGATTGATTCCCTCTACGTCTTTCTTCCGCTCCTGTTCTGTCTTTGGCAATGGTACTGATGTGACCACTTTTTGAACAGCGTTTCGTACGGATACCGATATTAGCAAGGCAAAGGCCGCACGAGAGCGCGAGCTGCAGGCGTGGCAAGCTTCAGACTCACCGGCGTCACCTGGTGCACCTACCGCTCACCATGACGGGGCTGGAGATGAAATCACATTCGGACCCGGGGCAGTCAATAACACCTCGTGGGACCAATTCGCCGCCAACGAACAAATGTTTGGTGTTACGACCTCGTTTGATGAGGAGGTTTACACCACCAAACTTGATAGGTCTGCAGCAGACTTCAAAGAAAGGGAGCGAAAGGCACAGCGTATTGCTAGTGAAATCATGGGTGTACGTCCTTCTGCCCGAGGGTAATCTATCCTATAAAAAACTCAAATTTGACAGAGTTCCGCCAACAACTCACACATAGCCGAGGAGAGGAACCTGAGCCTCGATGACAGTGGCGTAAACGAGGAGGACAAGTACGCTTTTCTATTTTCGTTTTTACTTGCACGTTCTTACTGCGGAACATAGGTATGGCGCAGTTATTCGTGGCTCGAATGCATATATTCCCCCCGGTGCACGCAAACAACAGCAGCAATTGCAACAACAGCAACAACCTGGTTCTCTGGGAGCTCCAGCCATTAACAGCACATCGCTGAAGACCGATATCCCCAAGGTTTCCGTCAATGGCCCTGATGGGACTGCGCTGGCTCCGAAAGAAGTGCCTCCGACTGCCAAATCGACCTCTCCGGCGCCGTCGACGTCATCAGTGAACAAGGTATGCAGTTAGATGCACCCTTGGAGTATCGAGCATCCGATCAGTCTTCTAACTGATCACTTTCTATCGGTGTCTTCATAGCCACCAGCAGATCCTCTCCCAGCGTTCCGGGACTTTGTGACTAATGAGAGGCAACGCTTGACTCAAAAGAAGCAGGCCTTAGTCAAAAGTGAGATGGACAAGCGCAAGGCTGAACTGCTCAAGTTCTCCCAGACCTTCAAGGTTGGTGAATCATGCACATCTTCTCTTCGATCATTACCTATAATTTACATGTCATTTCTCAGCTTAACAAGCCCATTCCTGACGATCTAGTACCCATTTTGGCCAAAGATGAAGAAAGGCAGCGGCAGATTCGTGAAAAGGCTACTCAGGACGCAGCATCAGCGACGGCTCGGAGTATTGGAGCTGTAGGAGCACTCAACCCGTCTCCGAGTGCTTCACGCGTACCCCAATTACCTGCCTCTTCCAAGGTTGCACCTGATGGGGCACGAAAACCTATCTCGGTTGTTACTCCCTCAACAAAGCCACTAGCGTCGACGTCGTCAGCGTCCACTTCTAAGGTGGTCCCCAAACCATCGGAGCCTGGCAAGACAAATGGCAAACCAACAATCAACATGTATATTCAGCCCATACCCCCTTTCAAAGGGAATAAGGCGAAGTCACCTAGCCCGCAAGCCACTGGAAGCTCGTCTACTACTGTGCCGACCTCGCCAACCTCGACAAACCGGCTAAATGCAAACGCGTCGTCCTTCCGACCGAATCCAAAAGCCAATGCCTTTACACCTGTAATAACAAATGTGTTGTTTGTCCCTACCCACTAGAGCTAACGGACTGTCTTGCTCGCTCTTAGGGCCCTACTTCACCTATTCCCAGCACCACCTCCGCCTCTGCCTCGGCATCACCACATATCAAGCCGGCTGAATCGGTGAGGTCACCAACCGCATGACCGTACGCCGCTCAATGTAGCTGTAGACACCTACTCCCAACCCTTTCTTTGGCACGAAAATTGCCAAGAAGGCCACGGTTCATGTCAAGGATGACTTCAATCCTTTCAAACACAACAAGGTTGCTGAAGCTAGCAATATCAGTACGACAGTCTATCTATCGCTGTACATTACTCTTACTTTGTTCCAGCCGCGATGTGGCCGTATAGTGGCAAACGATACGCGAACATGTTCCCTCCCCTGCCTCACCAACCACCTCAGCAGCCAGCTCACATGGCGCCGCCCGGTCCGCCGCCCGTCACCCATCACCCCTACGAAGAGGGCGAACAGCGTTTTATTTACGTTCCTTACTACCATGGACAGGTAGGAAATTGTAGCTTTTAACCACTTGATGCGAATCAACCTTTGGTCTCAGCCTCTTATGCCTGGCATGGCTCCCCCACCACCTGGTGCCTTCGTTTCAGCACCTTTCATGCAGCCAATGCCTTACCCCCCCGCCATACCACCAAACGCACAACGTAAGTAATTGTTGATCTGTCACCGAGCAACAACCAACCTGTCGGCTAGCTATGTATGCTGCGTCGCCAATGCCACAAATGCCACGTACGTTTTGTGTTGCGTGGTTCAGTAAGAGCTTATTGTTGACCGCCCCCGCTCTAGCTCCCCAATACATGCCACCACCGCCCGGCACGTACCCTCCGCCAAATGGTGCAGGTCCCCGTCCCTCCATGCCACCGACTCCGACTCCTATGCACGCGCACCCATACTACCACCAGAGTCCACAACGTTTGTCATAATTTTGACTTGATTAACTCCGACTGAAACCGGTTTGTAGTGCAACACGCTGTTCCGTACCCAATAATGATGCCACCGGGTGGCCCTAACGGGCCTCCTCACGCGTATGAAGCAGGTCCAGCCCCGCCACCAATGGGTGGCGTAGGTCACGCATGAATTTGACCCTACTGCATCATTTTTTCACTTTTTTTCCCCGCACCATGTTGTGAGCTCGGGAGCGATCGTGCCAGTCTTTGTTGTATGTGACATGTCCAGGACCGAGGAAAGTACATCCAAGGTCTCGTAGCACTGTAACTATGATATTGTACTGGCATAAATTGCTTTGGATACACGATAGTTGTGGTCTCGTGAGCCAACAAGGATACATATGTTGATTGAGTGATAAAGATACTGGACCTGGAAACCAGCATGGTCTGTACAAGTCATGAATCCTATACACATGCATTTGACACCCTGAATCCTGAGTGCACTGGGCTTTTGGCTTGAATCAAGTGTAGCATCTGTTCAACCACTATATGGATGTGTTGAATGTAATGTTCGGCAGTGTGCCGAAATTACCAGGCCACCTGACTTGAATATTGTCTTTCAGACTATACTTTGTTTTCAGGTCCTACTGTACTACAACCCAAATCATCTTGGCAGTTAAATGGTTAGCAGGCAACTGACTGCAGCTGATGCTGACCAAACGCTTGGAACTACAATGTGATCATGACATACAATGTGTTGACGCCACGGTTAGGAGAAATTTAGTAAAGTGGTTCATTTATATTTTAGCCCTGTATCGAATTCATCACCCAGAGCTGGTCTCTTACTCATTTCCGATCCCCACCCTACCCATCTATGGCGATGTTTTCCCTCTGTCGATATTTTCGGGAGTAGAGGTGTACCCTATCTCAACCCAAAGCAGTCGACGATGTCAGCTCAAAGACGTTTCTTGTGATGGAATCAAGTGTTGGGCTGGGATTTGAGACTTCAGTTCATCAATGATGTGGCCCAACTTGCTTCTTGCAGTGAGTAGGGACTTGGCCAAGTGTGGCACAAAAATAATGTAAGCATACGCGGTCATATCAGGTTCTAAAGACTGAGATGATAAAATGACGTGCCAAGCCATCCCCGAGCGAATACAGAGTGTATGCCTGGCCACTTGAGTTGGGGAGCCTCCAAAACGTACACTCCTTTGTGGATAAGTTCGCAGTGGATGGAGATGGAAGGTTAAGTGCATTCGTCGCGAACGCTGGGGTGATGTCTGGTGGATACAGTCTGACGGAAGATGGCTGGGAATTAACGTATTTATATTTCCATCCTCTCTGCCATCCAACAGATCTCACCAGTTTCATCACGCGAGGCCACAAGTGAATTATCTTTCCAATGCATTGCTGAGCATCTTGCTGCTACCGTACCTGGTAAACTCTTCTCCAGATTTGCTGTCGCGTTTGGTACTAGTGTCGCGTTTCGCACATTTCTTTGTTTCCGAGTTGAAGGTAACAGACTCGCGGAGCAGTATCCTTGAAACCATCAACCGGCTGGAGTTTGGAAACAGGTTCGTGACTTCTCTGCCATGTAGGTGGACCGTGACCAAGAATAGACATTTTAACTAGTTATATTCGCTATCGAGTTTCGAAACGTGAGCATTGCACTTGATTCGCGGAGAGACTGATCGTCCGAGCTTCCTAGTACTGATTATGTTCACTCGGGAGCTCACATCTCGTCTTCCTGAACCCACGTCTGTCATTGCCTGCATGGTCGACCTGGGCTTTCGCAACGAATATCACTCACAATCATCCAAAAGCACGGGTAATTTCTGCTTTTAGTAAGTTGGCCCTTGCGAGATCGACAGAGGAGGGCAGCAGAGGGCTTGTCCATAGCCTGTTTCCAGTGATCGCTCAATGCACGGTCTGTATCTGTCCTGCTGTGAGATTGCAGAAGAGAGTAGCTTCCTGTTCACTCCTGAAGGAAAGGCATGTTCCGCCAGGGTCTGGGTAGGGCTGGTTACTATTAGCGTGTCTGGACTCTTGTCTTACAGAACCAACAGGATGAAACTATCACACTCTGGTATTGAATATTGATGGTCGAGTCTCGGGGGTTGTTCAGAAATTTTTACGAGCTGATTCATGATTGGTACTGTTCTATCTGGATCTTGAGTAGTGCATTGCTAGCGATAGTTCTTGCACGTGACCGAACGCGTCGCGTGATTGCAGCGAAAGGCCCAACTTGGACAACGTCTCCCTGTACACAACCAACAGCGACCAAGAACATTCAATGCCCGCTCTACGTACCTCTCAACTCGAACAGGAACGCGCTGAATATCGCGCGAGCATCACAGAGGCTCTCGAGGAGGACGAGGATCCCCTCGCCGCATATGACGATTTCATCAAATGGACATCACGCACCTTCCCGGATGGTAATCATAGCTCGGGACTCATTCAGTTACTTGAAGAGACTACTAGAAAATTCAAGGACGATGCACGGTATAGCGGTGATCTGAGATATCTGAAGCTTTGGTGTGCCTATGCGAAAATGGTCGAGAAACCCGCCCTTGTATACACGTACCTGGTGAAGAAGGAAATAGGCTGTGTCTACGGGTTGCTGTGGGAGGAATATGCTCTCGCACTTGAGAAGGAGGGACGGTGCGCAACGAAGATTGGTTGACCGTCGCAGAAAACTAACTGTCCAACCCAGGCGTACAGACGCGGACAAAGTATTTCGTACTGGTATAGCTCGTAGCGCGCGACCCATAGAACGACTCAAGAAAAGATATCGAGATTTTCAGTCCCGTCCTCCCTCAAAACATCAGTCGACTTCCTTTCGGTCGAGTGGAAACTCAGAGGTCGATGCTCTCCGGCGGAATCCATTCAAGAACCACGAACCAGCGCCTTCGACTTCTCCCTCGACTTCTAAATCAACATCTGCTGCTCCCTCAAGCTCTACAAGTAACCCCAATCCTGCTCACGCTCGCTATGCACCCATGCTTGCTCCTCCGGCCCCAGGGAGACGGCCGGAGAGGCTTCGTTTCAACCTCTCACTGTTGTTTACACCCTCTGGTGTTGAATATTCGGCGCAAGAAGTGCGCGCCCGCTCGATGGGTCTTCTAGGCAAAAAATGGGGCCCGCCGCCTGCATCGGAGCTCCGTGGTTCCTCGTCTGGTGCCGTAAAGGTGAATTTCAACGACGATGGCTCAAGGAGCACGCAGAATATGGGTGCAACTGCTGCGGGGGGAAAGCGGAAGAGTGCTAATGTTGCCAATGTCAGCGAACCTACTGTCACAATTAACACAAAGGAAGCGTTGGCAGACGTCTTTGGGATGTACAATTCACCAGACAAAACAGTCAAACGTACCATGCCAGGTAGTAAGCATGCCCCTGTGCGGAAAATCGAGCCAATAGGGGGACGTAGAGTTACCTCTGAATCCAAGTCGGAACCCTCCCGCACCTCGCCTATGAACGAAAATGCGAAACTTCCTGGTCCAGGTAAGTATCACAGTGGATAACTTTAGGACACGGTTTTGAGGATTACCTTTGATAGCTTTCAAGCCATTTGTTGACGAGAGCGTACAACGCAAGGAGAATCCTGCTCCTTCACTCAAGGCAAGGTCTCTTGCATTTCTTACTGACTTATTCTGACTGTATTTTCACACTGTTCCTAGTTTAAACCGTTTATTGACGAACCTAAGCAAACATCCGCTGCGTCTGCCCCCGAGGTGGGCCGTCGGGCGCTCTCGCTCAAAGATTCAGGAGTTGCCGCAGGCAAAGATGCCTCCGCGCATTACTCAACTACAAAGCCTTCACCTCCCAATGGACCGAAGCCGCCTGTACTTAAACCCATCTCGGAAGAGTCACAAGGTTTGCCTGTCTTCTCCAAGCCTTTTACACCTGTTTCCCAGAAGGAGCCCCTCGTTCGACCTCCACAAATGAAGATTAACTCCGATGTAAAAGATAAAAATCAAGGACAGGAACCACCTCAGACCTTTGTTCCATTTGTCGACTCGAAAACACCGTTCAAAGTGTTTTCTCGTCCTCCGGGCCAAGGTCAAGGCGAAAACGCAGTTGTAGGTCCTGGCGGCGGAAGCGTGTTTACACCCAAACCCTCATCTGCTGTGAGCCCCGGTATCGGAGCTACCACGGGAGCTGGTACATTCAAACCATTCGTCGACGATGTCCAGTCAGTCGTGACGCCGGCTTCCACGAAGAAATCGAATGTTTTGCAACCACGTGCGATGCCAATCCCGCCTATAATCGAAGAGGCCTCCACTGACGAGTCGAGCGAGGCCGACATACGCGACGCTGCCGGAGATCCTGACGCTGATGATGGACAGGTCGTCAGCAGCAGCAGCCGTAGTGGCTTTTCCGAGAGTGAAGACGGGTATGCCTGCGAAGCGGAGGCGGAAATGGAGGCCGCGGTCATATCGTCGAGTGACAGCCAGTTCGATGATGACGAAGATTACCACCGACACGCACAGGGAGAACAGGTATACGGGGATGAGGACGCATTCAGGGAGGACGGCTTTGCAGATGAGGATGAGGAGAGCTTTCACCCACCATTGGGTGGAAGATTTGGCCGAATCAACATCATGACTCCGATTACCGAACGGACCTGCGAATTTAGTACGAGGGGATTTCCAACGCCAACGAGCACCACACGAGCGAGAGATGGTCAAAGCGAGGAAAGAGAGTGGAGAGAGCGTGGAGGATTGGAAAGTGATCGTTATGCCCTTGAGGTGGCGGAGAAGTTGGCCAGGGAGGTGCGCGAACAGGAGGAAGAAGAAGACTATCCCGACATGCGCGACAGTGTTCCGTCGGGTGACCTAGAACCCGTCGAGGAGCGTACGGGAACGCTGAGCCTTTCAGATTCTCTAGCTGTCGTGTCTGCCTTTAGACCGCCTAATCCTTGTGTTCCTTCCGATCCGCATATCGTTTCGACACTCCTTTCGCTTCTCCCTGCAGACGGAGACTTTCACGATCTTAGAGCCCAAGATGGAGGGATGCTGGATGGGCTGCAACGATTTGCAGCGCGGATGGTAAGAAAGAAGGGCGGATCGACGGATGATGACGAGCCGTTGGTCAAGCTTGAAGGGAGGTCACTTAGGGTGTCAGGAAAACTTGGAGAGGGGGGATTCGGCGCCGTGTTTTCGGCACGAGAGGTATCCAAGTCTTGTGGCGAGGACGATGAAGACCTTGATATTGGTGGAGATGAAGACGAGGATGAAGACGACTCCTTGGTAGCATTGAAGGTAGTGAAGCCCCGCAATCTCTGGGAATTCCATGTCCTTCGACGAATTCATAGGACCCTCCCTGCTCCTCTGACGCGCTCGATAATCATGCCCTACGCGCTCCATGCTTTCCGTGACGAGTCACACCTCTTATTGGAACTCTGTCCGCATGGTTCGCTTTTGGATGCAGTGAACCGTGCTGGGCAGGCAGGTATTTCGCAACAGGGAGCCTGCTTGGATGAACTCTTGGTCTTCTTCTTCACCATCGAACTTTTGCGTTTTCTGGAGGGTATGCATGCTGTGGGTTTTATTCATGGAGATCTCAAAATCGATAATTGTCTGCTCCGTCTTGAGGAACTGCCAGGAGGGGCATCGTCATTGTCTGGCATTTATCAGCCTACCGGAGAAGGGGGCTGGAAATACCGGGGTATCAAAGTCATCGACTTCGGGCGGACCATCGATACGTCGCTCTTCCCAGCACGCCACAGTCAACAGTTCATCGCCGACTGGCCTACGGATGATCGGGATTGCTTCGAGATCCGCGAAGGACGACCTTGGACATACCAGACGGACTACTTTGGCCTTGCAGGGATCGTGTACTGCATGTTATTTGGGAAGTACATCGAGGCATCATCGGTGGTGCATGCACCTGGCTCTACGGATTCAGAGCCAATATACAAGATCGCTACGCCACTTAAACGATACTGGCAGACGGATATATTGACGAAGCTATTTGACACGCTACTCAATCCTTGCAGGATCCGGGAAGACAGGAGCCTACCAATTTGCGAAGAGCTGGGAAGTGTCCGGGTTGAGATGGAGAAGTGGTTGCAGAGCAACTGCAATCGGAGCAGTAATACGCTCAAAGGCTTGCTCAAGAAGGTAGAGTTGTCTGCGTACACGCAGTAGTCCAGCGTTGTTGTAAGTTACCTTGGGCTGTGGCAAACACATCCAAATCCGAGTGACGTAGATGAGATAACGCAAGCGTTGCAGGCAAGCGTCTCTGCCTCCATTCCAGCACACTGAGACATCGAGACTATGCACCACCGACCTCAACCCCATATTGCCATCCCATACGACGCCCGGAGACAGCCACCAAATGCTGAGGTTTATTCGTCATATCCGCTTGAGCTCGGTTCCGCGTCGAGCGGTCTTCTCAACCCATGGGACGCCGCAACGCCAACGACGAGACAGCCGGCGACCCGCCATGGCGGCGCAACTTACGCACGTAGTCGTACTCGCAGTGCTTTAGAACCCGTGCCACCTAATCTTGGCCTTCAAGTTCCCGACGCACAAATATACAGATCTTCGTCTCAGAGACAGACAGCTCACGAGTATTACCACAGATCAAGCAAGTCCGATAGCGAACACCCCTTTGGAGACGGATATGACAGCGGGAGTGACCCAACTTCGCCTTTTTCCCCATCAGTCAACCTCCCCGCGGATGAGGTGGGGTTTTGCCTTGCAAGGGTTGCGATAAGTACATTAATATCAATTTAGACGGATTTCAAGCTCAATGTATTGACTCGAGAGTTGTCCAATATGACGTGCGTAACTGTATCTTCTCAATAATGGTGGCTGAGACTCCTATAGCCTTCAGTCAGAGGAGGGTCTTCGACGGTTCCAGCACGGAGAACTTGCAGAGAAAGATGAAGAGTGGCATTATCTCGTTCCTTCCGAGGCACGTGAAGCTCTCGGAAAACGAGAAGTCGAACGGCAATCCGTGCTCTTCGAGGTGTTTAAATCGGAGCGGGATTATGTCGCCGACCTGAAGCTCATCAAGGAGGTAGTGTAACGATCATTATCTTTGTCTTCTTCGCCCTCATGTGCAATAAAGGTTTTTGTCGAACCCCTTACTTCGGCTTCGCCATCAATAATAGGCGATGCAAACAGACAGCAGAGTTTTATGTCCACTGTCTTTTGGAATTTGGATCAGATCCGTATACGCCACGAGCGTATGCTGGCGGCTCTGTTTGAAAGGCAGCAGGAACAGCACCCTCTCGTTCAAAGCGTCGCTGATATTATCCTTGAATGTGGGCCCAGCCTTTTTCACGAATCTTCAGGTCTAACCCAACGCTCATCAGCTGCCTTCCAATTCCAAGGAGACTACGAATCGTACATTAAACATTACCCCCTTGCAGAGCAACGACACCGCACAGAACTCAAGTACAACAAGCGTTATCAGGAATTCATGCAACAATGTTCACAAGATCCACGAGTCAAAAAGCGAGACTTGATCACGTTCCTCTCACGACCCGTTACACGTCTTCCACGCCTCAACCTTATTCTCGAACATATCCATAAGTTGACCGATACTAATCACCCGGACTCTGAAGATCTCCCCGTAATTTTATCTATTCTGAACGATTTCTTGAAAAGTACCCAACCCGGGATTGAGGCCGCAGAAAATAAAGTAAAGTTCTGGGATCTATGCGAAAGCTTAGTATTCAACAAAGGAGAGATCATTGTAGTGAATATTTTTCTTGCTTTTCGTCTGTGCTGACGTCCTGTTTTAGGAACTGGATTGGTATAGTGATTCCCGCTCACTCATTTATGCCGGCGCATTAGCTCGTAGGTCCAAATCCGAAATGGATTGGAACCCTTGGTATGATCTATATGTAGCATTACTGGACAACTTTTGTAGGCACTTCTCCAAGGGAATTACCTTTTTTGCTAATAGCGCTGCAGTGCTAATAACGAAGGAAGAGAAACGGGGAGGCGTAATGAAGCGCATGGTTGTGTCCCGGGTACGCAGATTTTATGGTCTTAAGTCCATGTGTTAATGTCGTGTCTAGCCCATTCCATTAGAATATCTCAGGCTGGGTAGTTTCGATGATCCTCCTGAGACTAGGAAAGAGCGCGTCGAGGAAGGCGGTATTTTAGACAGTTTTCGGGGAGCTTATCGCTCGATCTACCCGTTCACGATCTATCATGCCGTTGAGAAGTCCACTCGACGATACACACTGTACGCACCATCAGAAACCGTCAGAAAGAAGTGGTATGATGCTCTGGTGGATGCGAAAGGCGTCGATGATGTCAGGCGCGAGGGGAATCAGGTATCGCAACAGTTCTTAGCGCGGAATCGTTGCTCAGATCATGGTTGGCAGTGGTTCGTGACCCAAGTTATAGAAGACGGTGCCTTTCGGGTCCCAGGTCGTAGAATGTCCCGAAATACGGCGTTCAAGAGGCCGCCATCCGGTCGAGTGCTCCAGGCAGTATCTTTTAGTATGTGAGGATCAATTGGAACAGTAAGGAACTACTGACGGTTCTCAGTCGCTAGCGGCGGAAAAGCTTTCATGGCGGTGGGTTGTTCAACAGGCATCTTCGTGGGTCGCAGAGGCGAAAGTAAGCGCCTTTATGTACCATTCTAATGTTACTATCCGCTTATAGCTATGGTTAGATTATCGAAAAATACTGTCTTTCGAGAATGTCAAGAGCATCATTGTGCTTCAGGACTTCAACAAGATAATCATCCACGATGACAGTTTTCTTTTGTCCTATTCACTCGAGGTACTCGCACGAGTTGCTCAGTATCAATCACCACCAAGTAGTCTTGACGCTTCACTTGAAACAATTGCTGGCCAATCTGGTAACGTTATTTGCTGCCAGGCAGGACAGATGGGGGAGAGGACCATTCGTAACACGCCTTTACTTCAACATCATCTTCATCTGAAATGTTGTTTTCAGTTGTTTATGCCGTCAAGAATTTCTTGCAAGTTACTGTCCACGCTTTGGAGGCCTGCCACCCTTCTGAACTTCGCTTGACATCATCGCGAGGTATGCAGAGCGGCCTTCTTTCTTTCCGACCTTATGGCGAAGTATGAGTTATTTTCTTTATTGCCGAGTAAAATACTGATGGCGATTTACCTTGCAATCTTGATCAAGGTGTTGTATGTTCCCAAGGACGTGTTTTCTGTTATGCCTTTGGCCAAGACAGTTGCGATTTGTACAGAACGCGGCGTCGTCATCGCCAACCCGAGCAGGTACGTATGGCGGAATCTGCTCCGGTATAGCTTATTTATCACGTCATTTTAGTTCTTCTGCGTCTGTTATTTCCATTGTCCCAGACTTTGGTAGTGCCTCCCATAATTCTGCCACAGCAGACCTCAAAACTCGATGCGAAGCCGCTAAGCCTCTTGGACTTGTCAGACATGATGCCACAGAAATCATGGTTATCTATGACAGTGGGTGACTGTTATGATTTTGATGAAGCTAACTGAGGTTTGATAGCAATGGGTTGCTATATCACCAAACACGGTCAACCTACGCGTGACTCCACGTTCATCCGCTGGGAGATCAAGGCCACTTCCTTTGTGCACCGGCCCCCTCACGTTCTCCTTTTTTCATCGGAATTCATTGAAATCCGGGATGCACAGACGGGTCTACTCAAGCAAGTGATCGAGGCCGCCGACATACGTCTCCTTATTCAATCACCACTCTTGCGTGGGCCTTTGTTTGTTGCGATGAGGGGCCACAAGGACAATGAAGACGGGTTGAGCGATCGGATCGTTGAGCTTGTAGAAACTGCGGAAATTACACCGAAAACCCCCATCGCAGGCCCGTTTAGAGCGGCGGAAGGGATGTGGGATGAATGGGACATGTAACAACTAGTCGCAGTGGGAGTACCTTTCGTGAGATGGACAAGTACCAAAGTAATTTTTGCCTGTAATGCTACCTTTGGGGAAATGTATGTTACAAGTTTATTTACTAAGGAAGTTATGAACTTTGATTGAAACGTGAACTTTTGGCTTCAGCGCCTTCAGCTCGGCAAAACGGTCGTATCAGCGGGATCTGGCACCCACTGTCCCAGGCCCTGCATCTGCACAGGAAATGGTATCAGGATCATTGCAGCGTACCGTTTTGCGATATGAACAGAAACAATGAGTGGTGGTAAGCCGCACGCCAGAAGGATGGCAGCTGCCACGGCAGGGGACTGCACGACAGTCACGAGCTTGATGGTGGCTACGCAGAATATACCGAAAAGGGGAATCGCATGGAGAAATCTAGACAAAATGGGACTACTCTAGGTGTGAAAATAAGATTATAAGAAAGAGAGAAGGGCAAGAAAGAAACAGGCTGAAAAAAAAACAGCATACCTGAAGAAAACGGGTATTGATGGCGATATGAAGATTGATGGTATAGACAAGAAGCGCCAGCGTCATCGCCCCCAAAACATGGGACGCTGAAATCGCGTGGACTCTGTGACCGCAGAGCCATTAGCGAAGTACGGATACAATAGAGGAATGACCAACGCAAGGAACGCCATGAGCGGTTCGATACACGTGTCAGTACCAGGTAGCTCCAGCGAACGGAACATACGGACCAAGTTTAATGAGGTTTTCCGTAGGTCCTCAAGCTCTCTTGCCAGCTCAACGGAGAGAGCGGATTCATCTCCAGAGTTGACTTGGAGTGAGCGCAGCAACTCACGAAAGAGTGTAACGTTTCGGAATGCCATGGGGAAGTAGACGGCGTTCATAACGATACCTTCTCAGCCCCACACGAATTTATAGGAAAGAGACGGATGGAACGCTTATCTGTTCAAGCAATCCTTGAACAGGGATGGGCTTCCGGGGATAACATACTAGAATACAAGGAGGCGTAGATTCCATCTTTTAGGACTTTCGGGGAACTGAATGGGGGATTAGTAGACCCGCCAAGTTTTGAACTGGGAAGAAGCCATCAGTCTAGACCCTCGGGTCGATTGCGCAGCGCGCATATTTCTCGTTCCGAAGTTTAATAGTCTCGAACGCACTCAAAAGGGGTCTGCATCTGACCAGTAAGGTCGAGGATAGCATAGAATCGTGATTGGCATCCATAGCTTAAATGTCACGATGGTTTGGAAACTGATGTCATCATCCTATAGAGAAAATGCCGGAGTCTGGACAATTCCATCAGTCGATGGCTACCTGCTGTGCGTTGTAGGGGCAGTGGTGGCTGAACTGGATTCATTGAAGTTAACGACAAGGGCCTAGAACATCTGCTAAGCGCTGGAACCTACAGGAATCACAAGGGCTGACGGCTTTGTCGGTCTAGACCACGAGTGGACAAAGGTACCAGAAGGGCACCAAGGGAGAAATGAGAAACCGACCGTGGTCTGCTTCCTGAGCGTTTAAATTCTCACCGTGATTTAATGCCGGGTCAAATGGACCACGATTACCCGTCTCCTTTCTGAAGCCTGGACTGTCAACGTCCTGTAGCCGTGGAACGGTGTCCCGTAGAAAGGTCATGAAGGTTTTCTGTGGTAGTACATATACAACACTAAGTATCGAAATGTGTAGAGTCACGTGACCAATATTGTTTGGTCAAACAACATCGTTTGGTCAGCGTACGAATCAAGCTTTGTCTCACACCCTGCGCTGGCCAGACACACGTCCTCAACAGTCCTGTCGGTGAGTTCGATGTTGCTACGTGCATCTAGTTTCTGAAAATTCTGTCTCCAGCTGCCACTTTAACTTTCTAGGTGTAGCCAATATCCCCAGTGGTAACCTCTACACTCCTAGCTTATCAATCATTCCTCATCACGATCGGGCGATCGCCTGGCTCACATTTCGTCAGATGTATCAACCCCCTCCCCACTCAGACGAGGATCAGGATTCCCTCTTTGGCTCGCCCCCTCCGTCCCCAGTCAGAGGTAGGTCACCATGCCAGGAGACCTTCACCACAGGAAGAGAAGCATACCCCATGGTCGACGTCCCGAGTGCGGGAGTGGCCAGAAAAAATGTGGGGACCATTGCACTTCCTGGTTCCCATATGTCATGTGCTGAATTACCAGCCGATCTCCCAGCTTCGAGCTTGTCACTTTCCCGTCCTTCCTCAAGTCATATCTCGAACGTTGTATCGCCTACCTCAGCACACACGCCAGTTGTGAAGTCTCGGTCATCCACCCGCTCTGCCACCTCTGGGGTATCCTCTGCGGCTGGCGCTACGTCCGCCTCCACCAGAAAGCGAAGAACTCCAAAGTCAAAGTCTCTAACGCCAGTTCCGCCTGCACCACCTATCGCGTTACCGGGACCAAATGAACCGACACCACCAAACTTTCTCCGCTCGCAATCTTCGTTACTTGGTATTGCGGGTCTGGTAGGTTGTATAAAACCTGCGCAGTTACACACCCACTGTCCCCATCCTATTCCCGTCACACAATCTCGTCCACATTCGCCAATCCGTGGTTCGACACCAACCCATCCGATTGTACTTGATGATGACCAAGACCCTTCACACGTAGGAAAACGTGCCTGTGATCGAACCCAGATGCCCCAGCATCTGGATGACCTTGATCCAGAGACATTCCGTTCAAATGTCATGAACTCTCTCACGAAAGAAAAGAATATTTTCCCTGTCCTTGAGTCCTTGGTTAAGCTTCTTGGAGGAGAGCCGCGAATTCCCCTTACAAATCTTTCTCCACCATTTGCGCGGCCTTACGGTCATGGTATCTTTAATGGGCAACCTTCTTCCCTAGTACCACCTTTTTCTACACCCGGCAGCTCAATAGCAACTCCTGCCGCTCAACCACCCAAGCGCCGAAAGCTCAAACATGTGCCTGCTGGGGCTGCCGATTGGGATATCCCTTTCCCGTTTGCAGCTGGTGAGGGTCCCGAGGCGTATCGCGATACTTGGGCTCGGGATAGGGCGAAACAACTCGTAACCCAATTACTAGAACTTGTACGAAATGCCGCTAAAAGGGCTACCATCAAGACTGCGAAGAATGGAAGAAAGCCCAAGGGACGGACTAGGGATCGAGAATCTCAGTCGTCCAGAAGTGCGTCCGTGGAGTTGTGTACCAGTTTGAATGCGGAAGATACTGTCACTGGGCCGTCAATGGACACCAGGACGATTGGTTCGCCGACTCCCGGTTCCAATAAAGGAATGTCTGCGGACTGGGAAGGGGTGGTCGAAGAAGATGGTTCGGCGGCTCCTTGTGACTACTCAGCATTCGAAGAATGGTTGTCCCAACTTCAACAGCTCTTGCCGTCTGGGACCAACACACCTACTCCAGAGTCGGACTGGGGTACTTGTATGGACTCTGGCCGCCCGCAGGACATACTTGTCCCAATGCAATGCAATGATGCTTTGGCAGTCTCCCACACAATACAAGATGAAGCAATCGATCCTGCCCTGTTGGCTATGTCTCAGCAAGTTGGATCGGTACCACTCGTACCAGGCGATGTCCCGCAAGTGATGGACGTATCTTCAACCCTTCCCTCTCTCGTACACTCTCCGCGCACTTCGTTGGGCTCCCTCACAGAACCGCTTACACCACTTTCCGAGGCATTCGCTGATATCCCAACAACCCATCAAGACCTTGTGTGTGGTACGTATCTCAATCCCTGACCACCCGAAGTCACACTTACAAATATCGCTTCCAGACCCCTTGACTCATGAACCCGTCGAAAAGGACTCTCGACTCCCAAACCGAGTTCAGACTTGGGAGTCGTTCTCGTGTCCGACGGAACCCGATGAGCCGCCTCGCATCACTGCGTCGCAGAAAGGCAAGGCGCGGGTTGATGTTAGAGTCGCTTCTGCCACACTGCCCGCATCGAGTCAATCTTCTCCCAGCGCGGTTTCTACCTTCAAAGGCACGCTTGACAAACAAGCGATCCTCGAGCGTGCGCGAGAGCGCCGGAGACAACTTGTTGCAGAAATTGAACGAGCAAAGATGGAAATGTGGGAGACGACTATCGAGAATGCGGTTTTGGTACACTTTATGAGGGATGGGTCGTTGTCGTCTTAAGTCTACAATGTAGACTGAGTAGCAAAGGAATGAAGATTAGACGTAAACCCGATTCCACAAGCCTAAGCTTAACAAAACATGGTTCGTATTCATTTACTTTACATAGATGGTACATACACTCCATGCATGGGCGACAATCCATTAAGAATATCCATCACATATCAACAGAAAATTGCCGATTTGAGCTTTCGCTTGGACGGCTTGCATGACTTTCCCTTCTTCCCCTGCTTTCCGACCTTCTTTGCCCACTCATCCCAATTCTCCATGTGTGTAATCCATGTACCCGTTCGAAGTGCCTCAAGTCTGTCAGGCTCATGCAAGAAATCTTTAATTTCCGCCGCCATTTCTTTTGCCCTTCCCCTAGCACGCTGTGCCCGGTGTTTGAAGCCCTCTGCCATTTCCCGAGCCATCCCTTTCGAGAATTGAGCACTGGTAGTGACGACTTCCGAGGCGTCGTAGAGCAACTTCGTCCCTTTCTCTTTGATCTCCTTTGCTCGTTTTCGAGCGCGCTCGTTGCGCACACGTAATGTCTCCTTGACCGTCTCGAATGACTCCGCACTCTTCTCCAGATGAACGGTTGACTGCTCTATGAACGTCGTCGCCTGTTTGAGGAATATCTGGGTCTGTCTAGAAATCGCCTGGACTAGGGCATCGAGGGCGTCAAAGATGTCCTGCATGTCCTGATTCATGATCCCAAAAGTAGCAGTGGCACATTCCTTGACGACACCGGGAACGGAAGTGTGCACCAGGGCGGAAACGGCATGTCCGGCAGCAACCGGGCCGAGATTGTTAGAGGTAGTAGGATTCTTCTCTGATATCACGGAGAGTGCCTTCGGTCGATTGTCTGGTGGAAGGACAGAGAGAGGAGGTTGTAACATAAGGTCTTTAGAGAACTTTGAACGTTCGGACGGCGTTGACGGAATCACCGGCCGGACATTGGTAGGATTGACATGCGACAGCGTCATTGATGTCAACTCGGCGCTGAAGAGAGACAATGCGAAGTCTCTGGGTGGGGAGGGTGTGACCACGACGGAACTGTCCAATGCTGTAGGAGGAGGAAGGCGTTCTCGATATGGCGCCGGCCGAAGCAACTGCCAAAGCGAGCCAGAGGTACAATTAGGATTGAGGGTCATAAGGGCAGGAGAAGAGAATTGCAGAGAACTCGGAATAGCAGCCCGAATAACTACTCCAAGGACTAGAGAAAGAATCGCAATGCTACATTTTCTCATGAGTCAGTGGCGAAGAACCATGTAGTAAAGAACCCTACATCGTCAAAGCATGCGTACTGGCCATTATTCCCTTGGACATATTATTGTCGTCGGTCCACAAGCGAGAGATGGCACGATAAGCGCGTGATGAATCGATCGTGTCGATTAACTCCTTGTCAACTGCCGCAGAGGCTTCCGAAGGAGCGAGGCGAACTATTTGATGATCAGGAATGCTGAGTGCATCCCATGTGTCCCGAACGCTTGTCTCAACAGTGCCGATATCGGGAAGCTCGCCAAAATGTGACGGTGAAATTAAAACTGGTAATCGTAGCACATGGTCGGGCAGCTGCAGTGGACGACAGGGCAAGAAAATGATTGCGAGAGAACGAATGCCTGAAAAGTCCATCAATGCCAGCTGAGAAGAGTTGTAGTCAGTTCACTGTTGGGAAACATTCAAGACCTACGTCGTCGACTGTGTCATGGGGGTGTAGAGTCCTGTCGTGGACAGTGATGATACGAGGGAATGCATGGTCACGCTCAAATGAACCAGAGATAGTCAACCGACGCGCAGACCCTTGTAAGTCGTTGAGGTCGGGGGTAATGGTGAGACCAGCACCGTGCGCGACTTTCTGCAGAAGTCTGTTGGTTATTGACCACTTGGAAATCGTGGAGAACCCGTAGAGGTAAATTTTGAGTTCGGGTCCAGATGGAGACGGGACTGGTGCTGCTTGCGCTTGAGTTGAAAGCGTCTGTGAGGCGGAGAGCATCTCTTCGTCATCCAATTGGCGCGCGTCCGACGGAACATCCGAATCGGTGGGAGAGAAGAGGATGTCAGAGTTGTGTTGTATCTCTTCGTAAGATGTGTTCAGAAGCTCTCTACGTGAACTAGTGATGGGATCCGGAAAGGATAAGCGAAGATCACGAGAGGAGTTATGAACGGTAGAAGCATGAAGAGAGCTGGAGCGCGACGAGCTGAGGGTGCTGATCATACTTTGATCGAGACCTTCGTTGATGCGCAACTCCTCGGGAGAGGTCTCTTGAACAAGATTCAAGTCAAGTTTGGGAGAATGTTGAGAAAGGGAAGACACGTGGAGGTTGGGCGCAAGGACGTCGGTGTGCACGCCCTCGTCGGCGCTGTCATCAATTAAGCCTTCCCAAGCGTCCACGTCCCCATCGCGAGAGCTGCCATAGCTCAAAGAGGACCGTCGTGACCTAGAGCGAGAGAGATCCCCATGATCGTTCTCCCTGGACGAATAGATGGAATCATTGTCATCCGAATCCCTGTCTGTGCTGGCGATGTCGAGCCAGTCAGAGTCGGATTGACTGTCATGCTCTGAAACGACGGAATTGTCAGTGGGAACGGACATTGTTGACGAAGCTGGTGGATGTTGCAGCGAAAGGGGTGTAGGGGCACGCAGCCTTATGTAGCTGCCTGCTTTGGCTCTGTTTGACCACCGAGACAGTGCACATGCGGATCTACAGCCGTCGCCAACTTGGCTGACTCCTGACGTCCGTCTACTCGCCCTCGTATCCCTGCACTTGCCAGTCGAGGACATACTCGCTCTAATGCAGGTAGGCACTTGGTATACCGTCCCCGACACACCAGGTACATCACGGACACGCAGGCATGTCGTGTCATGCGTGCGCTCGGGCCCTCGGATTACGTGTGGTACACGCTCCTCTCTAACTGGGAAATCCCACTGGACATCCCTTCGAATGCCTCCCGTGCTGTCTTGTCGATCAATCTCTTGCGGTAGACCAATATTGTATCCTTGAAGCTGGACAGCAGATAGAGAAGTCTTCGCACCGTCGACAGCGTGCGCCTCCCCCGGCCTGTCACTTTCCAAGGCGAACGGACCGAAAGGACACACATCACGCTCTGGTTCATCGTAGATCCGAACGATTGTCTCTATCTTCAAAGTAACAATCATCGGTATTGTCAGATTCTGTCGCGCTCGCCGCCACCATGAGCTGGAGCAAATCACGTTTGCCACTGTCATTACACAATGCATTCAGTAAGTGCCTGTCGTCCATCACAAGGTTAATAATTAAGGTTCCCAGATCTGTTCGTCTCCATAGTGTTGCTTTACGGAGTGGTACTCGAGGCCACGGCGGATGAGCTCTTTCCCATGTGGATAGAAACAATCGGCGAATTCATGGTTCTTACGTTCTCCTCATCATTTAAACATCAAGATCGGATTGTGTTACACCTTGTTCTTAGAGCTAATGCTATTCTTGGCTGTCCAGACTTGGTAGGGTCAACACCTCACTTCCAACAAGTGTGGCACTCATCAATGGAATAGTCGTTTGTATCGGGTTATCCCGAATTTTTTTTACCGATGTTTCGCTGCTATCAGGTCACACTTCATCCCGCAGCCCACGACCGCTGACGTTTCTTTCTATGAACTTATTCTCGACTACCTGGATTGTATTTCTACACCGGCGCCAACTGGCCAGAGAAGTTTACCATTCAACGTTTGCAGACAGCCAGGGCTTCGTGGAGTCCAGACGATCCACCGATTCTCGAGTTATTTTATGACATGTCATTTCCCACAAATAACACAGACTTTTATCCAATCCATAACGAGCACGAAGATATCAAAGAAATTGGTCTCTTATGCCTTTCATTCAATGGGAGCAATATTGCACTATCATCGCCCATCGTACGGACGGTACCGCACCGCTCTATTCTTTGCGTTGCAGCATTCGAATTTTCCCGTTGGAGGGATGAGAAGTCTGAATCAGCCGGGATCCTACACTGATGGAGGTGCTTTACTCTAAGGAAAACGAGTCGGAGTCTTGTATCTCCACGCTAATGCCATCATTTCGGGCTTACCACTTCGTTTTGGTATTTTCACACATGTATTTGACGAAACTTCGTGTAAAATGGCTGTCGGTACAGAATCAAGAGAATTGTGAGTTTTGTACTTGTGGTTGCTAGTAGCCCCTGTTACTCTCTCACTTGGCACGTGAGCGGCAACTGACTCGTCTCATCGTGATCTACACATCGACCTCCGTACAATTCCGACAACACGAGCCAGTCTTGCCTCCTTGGCTTTGCGAAGCCGTCAAAACGTCCGATAGGGTCAAATAATACCGTAATCTTTCGCGTTTTTGTCACCCTCAATCCGACTGTCGTGCTCGTGATCTTGTCCGACCACAGACATCCAGAGACAGTGTCTATAATGGAGCAGGAGATCGATCGCTTTGTACAGGCGATACTCATTGCCGTCGATCCATCACAGGTCGCACTGCATCACCAAGCTCTCGAGTATCTCTCTAGTATCCAACAGAATGTGCACGAAACGTGGCGTCTCGCTCTAACGGTATTCGTAGAGAGGGATTCCCAAGGACAAGGCCACAAGTATCCTCCTCAAGCTAGATTTTCGTCCTTACGGATGTTAGACGAGTTTTTCGATAACCGGTGAGTGCCCGCTCCTCTGTTGAGTGCGGCATGGTGGACATCAGCTATCCTAATGCGCAACATAGCTTTGAACCATTGGACGACGAAACTTTCCGAACAGTCCAGCGGTCAATTATATCTTATATACAATCCGAATATGTTTACGGTCCTGCAGAATCTACGGCAACATGTGCGTGTTCCCTTTCCCTTCGTTCCTCCATCTAAGGTCACTATTTTCTCTCAGTCTTACGCAACAAGTTCTCGCATACACTTACATTGTTTTTTCTCTGTACCTACGTGGAACAATGGCCCGCATTCTTTACTGACTTGTTCTCTCTACTTCACGTGGCGGAACCAAGCTCCCAACCGAATTTCAATCGCCACGTATCTCTGCTTCTGTTCCACCTCATCCTTGAGATATCGGGAGAGGTCGCAGATCAGACCATCAAGTCTGCACGGACATTTAACCCTGTTCGACATACACGAGATGCACGCGTGAGAGACGCAGTACGAGAACGCGATGCTTCCTTAATTAATGAGGCTATTCTGACCATCATTGCTGACGGGGCTGAGCGCATGGCGATCATACGGAAGTCAGACGAAGTGGAATCAAAAACACTGAGTGATGTGGTGGAAGTTGTTGATTGGGGTGTACGGGCATTTGGATCTTACGTTGGTACGTAGTGAGAACTGCATTCGGGAGAGTTAAATGTTCATCTCTGGATAGGCTGGATCGATATCAACTTAACGGTGACCCCTACCTCGGTCCCTCTGCTTTTCACTCTTCTCTCCGATCCGTCGCTGCCAATCCGATTGGCAACATCCGCTGCGCTGCTCCGTATTGTTTCCAAAGGCTTGAAGGAGCCAGAGGACAAGCTGCATCTGATAAAGGTGCTTTCTCTAGGGCAAGTTATCGATGCACTAGAAACAAAAACACGCGAACAACAAATTCAACGTGGTTTAGACGAGGACGAAGGGGAGGAGTCGTATCGCGAAGCCCTTGGGAAGCTCCTTAATGTGCTGGGTTTGGAAATCATGAAATTGATCGATGTATGCGCTTCTGTTCAAGTTGAAGCTCTCATGTCTCATGCAACCTCCTAGGACTGTCCAAAGCCTGAAGTAGTGACAGAGGCTAAGCGGTTGCACAGCCAAGTCCTGCCCGTCATGCTACGCTTTATGGCTGACGACTATGATGATACTTGTTCAACCGTATTTCCCTTGCTGCAGAGTGTGCTGGCTAACGTATGTCACGCTTGGGTTTGGACTGATCCATAACTGACTTGGGTACAGTACAAGAGGATTAGGAAAGTGTCTTCAGAAGCATTGGACGATGCCTCCAGATCCTTCCTTAGCTCACTACTGGACGTCATCTTGGGAAAGATGAAATGGGATAAAGACACGGACCCTACTGATCTCGATGAAGATGACATTGTGGCATTCGATGGTCTTCGAAAAGTATGAGGTTTATGCTATCTTTCCGCAGTCACTAATTTGTTGGAAAGGACTTGAGAACATTTATGGACTCTATCTTGACCATAGCACCCGATCTTGTCATTACAACCGTTCGAGCACTGGTGCTTGCAACGCTCTTAGCATATAGCAGTGGCGTGCACATGGAATGGGACGACGCAGAACTGGCTGTCTATCTTGTGTATATCTTCGGAGAAATCAGCAAGAGTGTGTGAGACGAACCCTTTACTGTGTGCATGCTCATGTTCCCCTAGGTGGTGGTAAAGGTCGCGCTGCATTCTGCTTAGCACCCGCGATACCTAAAGAGAAAAAAAAGGAGATCGACTATTCTGAATATCCTTTGACCCCTCATGGCGAGATTCTGTTGGCGCTTGTGCAGTCTGGAATCTCGACATATCTGCATCGCGCTGTTGTCATGCAATTTTTTGAGACCGTAGCCAGATACGGTGACTTCTTCAAGATTCGGAAAGATTGTATCATGCCGACGATGGAAGCATTTGTCAGTAATCGGTATGTGGTACGATGTCTGTTTTGAGTCCATTGCTTAGATCCCGCAAAGAGGACTACACAGCACAGACGGATCTGTTCGGTCACGACTGTTCTACCTTTTCCATAAATTTATCAGAGAAGGCAGGAATGACATCTCGCACGAACTCGCAGTTAGCCTGCTTGGAAATATTAGAGATCTTCTGGTCATTCAGATCGAAGCACCGAAGGTCGAAAGTCCAGAAGATGACCCACTCACGGAAGCCATCAAGAATCCCGGAATATTTGATTCACAGCTGTATATTTTCGAGACCGTCGGCATTCTTCTTTCATTGTTATCCAAGGCAGCCGAGCAACAGGCTAGCTTACTTCTGTCGATTGTCACCCCTCTGCTGGAGGACCTGTCGACCAACATTTCGATAGCCAAGGGGAACAAAGACGTAGTACCTATATTACGTGTCCATCATACCATTATGGCGCTCGGCAATATCGCGAAGGGCTTTCCGGATTACCCATCCCCTGTTCCGGAAGGGTACACCTTCGCCCCCTTGGAAGTATTCCGACAAGTTGCGCAGGGCATTCTTCTCTCGCTGGAGGCTATGAACACTGTTAAGTGCGTGCGAGACGCGGTAAACTCACTCCTAAGTCGCCGGAGACCTCCTTTGGCTAACATGTTCTAGACCAGGCATGCATTTGCTCGAATCATAGCAACTACCGGGTCCAATGCAACACACCTTATCCCTCCACTGATGGCTAATCTCCTTGTACATTTTGAGCCATCGGAACTTGCTGACTTCATGAATTTCATCGGGCTGCTGATCCACAAGCTTCAGGTGAGTATGTTCTCCCGCGCGGATGCCCGATTTCTCAATTATTCATTACGCAGAAAGACATGTACAACGTTCTGGATGAGCTTCTGGGGCCACTCAATGCCCATATTATGCAGTTGCTCTCTCAACCAGTTACTGGTACCGACGACAGTCTGGCCCATGTTGATACGAAGCGCTCATACCTAACGCTTCTTGCCAGCGTAATATCGTCTGATCTTCATGATGTGTTCATTTCTGAGCGTAAGGA
Source organism: Pulveroboletus aff. carminiporus (assembly GCA_038094195.1). Classification (NCBI taxonomy): domain Eukaryota; kingdom Fungi; phylum Basidiomycota; class Agaricomycetes; order Boletales; family Boletaceae; genus Pulveroboletus; species Pulveroboletus aff. carminiporus. The sequence continues at coordinate 210,981 of JBBPTP010000001.1, read as the reverse complement.
CATACCATCGTTGTATGTGCATTGCCAATGTGCCTAACAAACTTTGATAGGAAATAAAAATGCATTGGAGTCCCTTCTTGAAAATGTTTGTCAATTCGCCCAGGATATCTCTGATACAAATAGCCAAAAGGCTGCCTTCTCTTTCTTCGGGCGCTGCGTACAAGTTTGGTGCAACCCATTGACCGATGGGAATACACCCGGAACACAACTTTTGCCTGGATTTGAGCACTTCGTTTATGAACGCTTGGTTCCTGTGGCCTTTGCAGTTTTGTCCTCCCCACAATTTAATCCCAAAGATGGACAAATGCTCATGGTGAGCCAAGTCAACCATTGACTTGTCCGGGGCTCCGGTCTAACCTAATTCATCAAAGGTGCTACTGGAGATAGCTAATTTCCTGCAGGTAGTGTGCAAAATTAGAGGAAAGGAAGCCCATGACTTCTTCGTGAGCATGTTTCTACCATCCCAAAACTGGCCTCCGGACACGGCACTGGAATTTACCACAAAGTTGCGAGAGCTGGACAATAAAGCGTTCCGAAAATACTTCTCCGAGTTTGTGAAAGCGTCTCGTTCTCAGAGTGTTTCATAGCACATACTATTATATATTCGTTAATGGGATGATGCAACGTGTTAGCTGGCAGCAAGATGAGGTTTATTTGGCAAAGGCTTTGGAATCTAACACGGGTAAACAAATGATCCTGATCGAGTCTACCAGTAAGGTGCACCGGATGGAACAATACATCGCCAGTCACTGAGGAATGGCATCAAGTGAGTTCTTTGACTCAAGGTTTGTTTGCTGTCTTACAAAGTTGGATGAAGCTCGCCGTGCAACCAAGCCTAAAATCGTGGGTGACCAGATCTTCCTCCACCCGTTACATTCTGACCATACTGCCTATATAGAAAGCACCGCGGAAGGTACGTCTCTACCTATACTGTCAGTTGACTCTCCAGACTGAAAAGTGCAGCACGAGGCAGAAGTATCTGCCGAGGAAACATGGAGTCGTCTATCGAAGAATATACGCGAGATCCATAACCACAATGCATCCAAGCTCTCCTTCGAAGAAAATTATCGATATGCGTATAACATGGTTCTCTACAAGAGCGGCTCTGTGTTGTACGATGGCGTCTGTCAGCTTGTGACAGAGAACGTGGAGCGGCTTGCCGAGGAGGAGATTGTACCCAATTTCCCTAGTCGCGGCAGCAACGACCCGATGCAACAAGGCCAAGAAGCTGAGCTATTGTTGCGTTCGCTAAGGCGAGTGTGGGACGATCATACTGGAAACATGTCAAAATTGCGGGACCTTCTCAAGTACATGGTAATCTCTTTCCTTGCATCCAGAGTCTGAGTTACTTACGCATATCAGGACCGTGTGTATACGAAATCAAACGATGTGCCCGAAATATGGGATGCTGGGCTAGAGCTGTTCTTGAAATGCATCGTCCGCCCTCCGATACAGGATCACATCGTCTCCGCTGTTCTGACTCTGATTCAGACCGAGCGAGATGGCTACGTGATCAGTCGTTCGGCCGTGAAGGAGTGTGTGGATGTGCTCGTCCAGCTTGTAGTAGATCAAGAAGGGAAGACAGTTTACAAAAGGGATCTCGAACCAGCAATTCTTTCTGCAAGTGAAGTATTCTACAAAACTGAGGCAGAACGTCTTGTGTCCACTTGCGATGCTCCAGAGTATCTACGCCGAGTCAGTCGCATGCTCGCACAGTTACCGTCGCCCTACTGATACCACATAGGTAGAGGGTCGATTTGAGTCTGAGAGGTCGAGGATACATCACTACCTCTACTCTCAGACTGGTCCTCCGTTACTCAGAACTCTTGAACGATACCTTTTAACCCAGAACTTGACAACTGTCATCAGCATGCCTAACTCCGGACTGGACTCAATGATCGACCTGGATAAGGTGGAGGACCTCAATCGCCTCTTTCGACTCTTCACAATGGTTTTCACTGGCATTCCAATATTGAGGCGTTCATTGAAAGACTCCGTCTCGCGCCGTGGAAAGGACATCAACCAGTCTTCTATTGCTTCCGACGTTGTGGAAGACGTTGACGTGGATGGTGACGAGGCCGACGCAACAGCGACTGGACTAAAGGGAAAGGCTAAAGGAAAAGCGCGTGCTCAGGGGTCACCACAGACTCTAACATTGGCGTTGAAATGGGTGCAAGACGTCTTAGACCTCAAAGATAGATTCGACCGGCTATGGAAGCAAGCTTTTGAAAGCAATCGAGAGGTGGAGAGTGCCTTAAACGAGGTGCCTACGCGTGGAAGCCTTATCTCTTGCGCTAACACAACTGCATAGGCGTTCGAAGACTTCGTCAACCTTAACGAGAAAGCTTCCGAGTTCATTTCTCTCTTTATCGACGAAAATCTCAAAAAAGGGCTTAAAGGCGTAGGTTTGACCGGACTTTACGATCTCCTGCTACTTACCACCGTCATCTAGAAAACAGACATCGAGGTTGACTTGGTTCTAGACAAGACGATCACAGTTTTCAGATATATCACCGAAAAGGATGCGTTTGAACGATACTACAAAAATCACCTTGCCAAGCGTCTACTTTTTGGCAGATCTGTTTCTGATGACGCGGAGCGTGGCATGTTAGCGAAGCTCAAAGTCGAGTGTGGTTACCAATTCACGCAAAAGCTGGAGGGGATGTTTAACGACATGAAAATTTCTTCCGAGACTATGAAGGATTATCGACAACACCTCCAAAATATATCGGTAAGCCGGGGAAGTTTGGAGATTCGAGGGAAGGCTCAGTCCTGCTCCAGCCTCTCGAGTTAGAAATATCCGTGACAATCATGACCTCAACATTTTGGCCCATGTCACATACGCCATCCACCTGTGTCTTTCCAGAGATCCTGTCCAGATCTTGCAAGTCCTTTGAGCACTACTACCTTTCTCGTCACTCAGGTCGAAGGTTAACATGGCAACCGTCCCTCGGAAGCGCTGATGTCCGCGTGCAGTTCAAAACTCGGAAACATGACCTGAACGTATCCACGTTCGCCTTGATAATCCTTCTCCTCTTTGAGAACGTGGAGGACGATGGTTTCTTGACATACGAGGTAGGTGTGGAGTAACGTATCGTGAGCGTTTTGTGTTGAGCTCTCCTCACCCATAGGAAATCAAGTCCACGACGTTGATACCGGAACACGAACTGCAACGCCATCTACAATCACTCGCCTGTGCCAAGTATAAAATCCTGAAGAAGCATCCGCCAGGACGAGACGTCAACACTGAGGACTCTTTCTCCTTCAACAGTAGTTTCACCTGCCCGATGCAGAGGATCAAAATTAGTACCGTATCTACTAAAGTCGAAAGTGCAGAGGAACGGAAGGAAACTCGAGATAGGATTGATGAGGGGCGGCAATACCAAACAGAGGTATGATCCAGTCCTCTCTTGCGTTATCTGACCACACCCTGGTGATAGGCCTGCATCGTCCGAGTAATGAAGGACCGAAAATATATGACCCACAATGATCTTATCAATGAAGTCACCCGGCAATTGGCAACGCGGTTCCAGCCTAACCCACAAGATATCAAGAAGAAAATTGAAACACTAATAGACGTGAGTTTTAGTGGTGTACTGTCGTAGGCTCACCGCTGACTTGCCGTTTAGCGAGAGTATCTGGAACGTTGTGACGACCGCAAATCATATAAATATCTGGTACGTCGCCGCTCTGTTCGTGCGCTCACAGTACGGCTTACCCTGGTGAAGGCGTGACGTTGGACAGACTACCCTTTGGTCCTCAATTACCTAACCTGTTGTTAATGAATGTACACACTCAAGTTAGACGGAAATTTAAGATGTCGGGCGAATTGTTCCACAAACTCCATAATGGCTTGTCACCGACATCATGCAGACAAGAAATCATTTATTAAGCTACATATCAAAGCTTGACATGAAATGTAGGCTCAGAAGAAATCACAGGAGGACGAATCCTCTGCTGCAACATCCTCCAAGACTTGAATGGCCTGGGGTAATTAATTTGAGCTAACAAACGGGATATTCCCGTACACCGGTAACTACTATGTTGGTGCGTGGATATGCCTCGTCAGTCGGTTCGCCGACCGCACTGCCTCGAGGGATGCAACCTTCAGTCCAACGGTTTTGCCACCCGGCTGCGGAGTAAGCATCAGTACAATCTCTGGCAACGATGAGAGTATACACACTCTTCGCTGACCCTCCACGAGCCAGCAAACCTAATTCTCATCGACCGTAGTCAGATGACTTAGTACGACGTCGAGGGTAAGTCTCAGCATCATCGATGGAGGAACTGTCTCCATGACGTTCCACTTCCATCACACTGCACTAGAGGGTGAGTCTGGCGGACGACGATGGGCCGAACAGCGACTAGCCTTCAACAAAAGCACGACGACATCAAGACAACGGCTCGGCTGGATAGTAGTCAGTCAAGGACCGACGTACCACTCCAAGGCCTGCCGAAGGGGTTTCCCGAAAGAAAGGTTCACGGTGCAAGCGAGGTATTTATGCTGACTCGGCTCACCTTAGGGCTGGTCTCTCCCACGGCTCGATATGGAAGTCATGAAATTACTTGGATATCTAATAGACTCGGTCTATCGATCTACGTTTTTACAACTCGTCTCTCTTAGGGCCTCCAGCTCCGTAGAAAGCCTCCGTGAGTTCTGTTGTATGGAATAATGAGTCGCGGATTCTTCACGAAGAAAGTATGTGGTCTTACTCCGACGCATGTCCGGGTTGAGTTCCACAGGGAGAACGACATTGTATTCTACATACAAGTTGCCATGCCCAGACTGTTCAAACAGGGGCATCCCTTCCCCCTCAAACACCTGCACATAACCTAGATAGTGTGTTAGTCAAGTAGAAATATATTACTCTCAACACTCACCGGGTTGTGTGACACCTTCACGCTCGATTTCTACCGCGTGCCCATCAAGGTGCGTGAGATTGCGCCTGAAGCCTAACAGTGCCTGTACAAAACATGAGACATATTAGCACACTCCGGCCAAGAGGGACGTGGCACATACCTCATCGATTCCAATTGCCTCTCGCCAGTAGAGCGCACTCTCCTTCCTCCACCAGCCACCTTCCTCTTTCCTACTGCGCACGCGCAAAATAACATCACCAGGTTCCCAATCGGGACTCTCGTCTCCCTCGCCATCAAAGACCACATCGTGTCCTTCAGGCATGCCGGGCTCGATATCCAGCGTGTAGTGTTGTACGTGCTCGATGACTTTGTTTCCATTGCAATGAGGACATTTCTTCACGATAACAGTCCCCCGTCCACCGCATTCGTTGCACGTACTCTGTGTTTGAGCGAACATGCCAGGGAATATCTGCTGTTTAGACATCTTGACACCAGATCCTCCACATCCGCGACAAGTGTGGATGTCGCCATCGGACGCGGCACCGGAACCCCTGCAATGGTCACAGAGAACATGTTTTCTCATCGAAAACTGACGAGACATCAGTACTCCCAACGTGCGAGCGAATGAAAAGACGTACGTCGATATTAGCTCCCTTGTACCTGAGGGGGGATAAGTCACAGGGAAACATGATCACGGTTATAAAGACTTACATATCGCTAAGAGAGACCTCAAATTCCATCATCACTGTCGGCCCCCGACGTGTTTGCTGTTGCTGAGCGACTGCAGTACCAGCGGTGAATATGTAGCGCACGAGGTGTCGGAAGACTCACATCCACCGCCAAAGAAACTGGAGAATATATCAAAAGGATTGGCATGGTGTTGTTGCCCGCCTTCGTGTGCGCGCAGACCTTCCTGTGTAGCATTGACAGTCGGTCAACATGGGTTGAAGGAAACCAACGACTGCTCTACCTCTCCATGCCGGTCATAGATTTGTCGTTTCTGTGCAACGAAGAATGAGTGCTGACATCGCGCAACTCATAGTTTGACTTACGGTTGAGTCCGACAGCACTTCATAAGCTGGAACCTTTGTGAGTCCTGCTTATGCACATACCATAGGGATTGATTGTTACCATGCGCTATTTCGACAAACTTTTCTTCTGCTCCTGGATCCTTGTTCTTGTCCGGGTGAAATTTACGACTAAGGCGCTTGTAGGCCTTTCTTATGTCTTGTTCCGAGGCATGCTTGGACACTGAAAGTGATACGTCAGTCAAATGACATGTTGTGCCGTTCGAGGCGCGCCTTGGACTGACGCTCTAGTGTTTTGTAAAGGTCCGCTGCGCTGACCAGGACCGAAATGACCAGCAGAAGGAACAGGACCAGCACGGGCGACGTTGGCATTGCTGGCAAGGAAATGAGGCTTTGACTGGGGTCATTGCAGACACGTATATCGCGTTGGCACGTGACCACATCCTGGACTAGAGTAAAGTCTACCTTTTGAAAGGAACCGAACACAACGACACCGAGCGATATTAATGTTGGCCCGAGCACATCTCGCTCGGAGAGTCTTCACTGCGGCTCGGTGCAGATACTACTCAGAGGCTGCCTCAGCACTCCCAAACTACCACTCCAAAGTCAGAGGTCGACCCTTCCCAGTGCATAGCATGACATGGCCTTGACGTTGATCTTTTCAGCAATCCCTTTTGCCTTCTCCCCGGAAGAAGCTATTTCGCATATCGGTGTGGCTGCCTCAGTGGCTGGATATGTTGGCAGATCAAATAAGGGGCAACCCAATGTGCCGTTTACCACATTCATTGCCTCCATTCTTGCCAAATATTTCCCTATGAGCGGTTTCAAGCCTCTCCAGCCAACGCGCATACAGCCACTATACTTCCCGACTTGGTTCGTACGTGCTGAGCTCGAGGCCATGGCCTGGCTATCTTCAGAGTCTGACTCGGAAAGCTCTCAAGTTTGTCACATCATTCGTTTACGAATCTGACCTTACACCCTAGCAGAGTGAAACTGCCACAGTACAGTTTGAGGATTTGTGCGTTTATTTGAGTGGTTCAGTTCCCGATGCTAACCATTTTGATAGGTACCTACCAGGTGTGCTCATGCTCATCCATCTCCCGGAGTTCCGTGTTCCAAGAGATATTCAATGTAGGATTTGGTATGGATTTTGGACGCGTTCTTGTTCGCGATCCGCCAACAAACATTGAGCTCGCCAAGCCATTCTCTTCCGATTTAGCACATCAGTGGGGACTCGATGTGATGTGCCTCCCGTACAATATTCTGCCATTCGATATCCTCGACGGAGCCCGCACGCTCTCCTACAATGACGCCGTCATCAGTGAAAGCATGCGTTTCAAGCCACAATCCATCAAGACGAATCTTGTACGCAACCATAACCACACGTTGGCTTTTCGTTCTTAGATTTCGATAGGCCGCCGCCTATCCTGTCCTTTTACCAGTGTATCTCGCACAATATATCTCACGAGAGCCTTGGCCACCTGTAACAGTGATACTGGCAGCTCACGGCGATCCTGTGGGTACCCTGTTCTATGTCACGCGGGTGTCGTTCAAGGTCGTTTTTATTCCAGGGAGTCCATTATATCCATATTCCCCATCCAGATACCGAGGATAGTGTCCGACTTCCGTTCGAGGAGCTCGTGACTGGGCAAGATGACTACATAGAAGTCGGGAGCGCCCCGGGGGACGCCGAAATTCGTGCCGTCTTGGTTGATCCAATTGGCGACAATCTTCTTTCCGACGAACTATCATCGTGGTTGAACGATAAATTTCAGCAACGAAACGCGCCTGTTTCTATGGCGGCTCGACACCCAGTCAACATGGAGGATCCGAGAATTCGCGAGTGGACCCAGGAAGAAGTGGACCCTGTCCACAGGTGGTTACATATGGGTCGTGCTCATTCCTTTTTCAAGACAATCCTCAAGGTGGGAAGTTTGCTCGGGGCATTAGTCTCGTACGCACGTGCTAAGTGATGATGATCCAGAACATGAACCTAGACGAGACTCAGATTACCTCGCTGAAGCCAGGGGCCCAAGGAGAGTCGAAACTCATGGTCGATCTACTCCAAACATTCCTCAAGGCTGACTCACAAAAGGCACAAAAATGGCAAGAAACGCGTGCTGCATCCACCCCCGAATGGTGGAAAAAATGGGAGGAAAGTCAAAAACCACGACGGCCCGTTCAATAGTCGGACGCAAAATTGCATACTCTCCACGGTCCTTGCACATGTTATCCGTTGCTTGCTCGATAAATAGCGACAATCATTCTTAGACCAATTATACGAATCTAGTTAATCGACTTTTCGCGCCCACTTCCTGCCCGAGGGAGATGCAGTGGCATGTCGGGGAGGGGGGAGAGGGACCTTGGGAGGGACGACAACATCGACCTTGTGGTGTCTCGCCTGTGTCCAATCCTCTTTTTCGTGTACTACGCCAATAGGCGTCCCTGGGTACACTTCCTTGTCATCTTTGCCCCAGTACATCCACATCTGAACGCCGAGCACGATATTTAAAACAAGGGCTAGAGCAAACCCTGCTGTTACGATGGAATCGCCAACTTCGGTTGCGGTAGTGAAGATGCGCGCGAGGCATCCTGCGATTTGGGCAACCACGGCAAACGTTGAAAGCTGACCCGTCGACCTGGAACGAGCGTTTTGCATGATTTGAGGGAGCTTTGAGAACAACGAGAGTGGGAGGGTAGCGACTTGGAAAAGTGCCAGGGTTTCTTTGGGCACAGCGTAAAGAGTGACGGCGGAAACGACTGCTCCGACTGCCGTAAGGACGAGTCGACCTGTGGTGTTGTGCACCTTTCGGAGCGGCGATGAGGGCAAGTAGACGATCAAAAATGTAATGAGCGTGTTCTGAAGGGTCAGAAACAAGTTTTCTCCGTAGGTAGAGAAAGGAAAGTGGTTTCTGTAAGAGTACGCCGTCGTGATGGCGTATGCGAGGGTTTCAAGGACGTATGCAGGTAGGGAGATGCCGCGCGCTGACCGCGCGGACACGACTTGGGCGGAATGAGACTGTGGCGAGCGGCAAGCAAACGACGGCTTACTGAGTATTAGTTGGGGCACCTTCATGATGGAGCCCCCGACGACGATGCCCAAGCCCAAGCCCTTGGAGAGCGAGTACTTGAGACAGTCTACGTCGCCGACGTCGAGGTTCTCGACGAGAGAAGAGTAGCATTTCTGAAAACCTCGTTCGCTGCTTGTGACAAGAGGGAGCTCGTCGAGGTACTTGCCTTGCCGATGATTGCAGTTCCGAGGTCTGCGACAAACCAGGGAAGGTTCCTCGTAACGGCGGTCATGGTGGGTCGGAGCAAACGTGGTCAAGCCTGTGGCTGCGCTGATATATCCCTCGACAATCTAACCCGCATCACCAAGAAAAAAAAATGGCCGAGTACGATCTCTCCAAGACGATCATTCCGTACTTGGACCGCCATCTCGCATTTCCTCTGCTCGCCCATCTCGTAGAGACATCGCTCTTTCCAGTCGAGCAGGTCCAGGCAGCCCAGTATGAGCTCGCCAAGGGCACCAACATGGTCGATTACGCGGTCAGTCTGTTCGAACAGCTGCACCCCGACGAGGAAATTCCCCAAGGTCCGTTCGTTCATGAATCCGAGCGTGATATCCCATCTCGATCCGCCACTTGTCAGAATTCTCCGGGAAGCGAGAAAAGGCCGTCTCGACAAATGAGCGGCTACAACAGGAGGCTCAGGCCGTCCTAGACGTGATCGAGAACCCAGACGTCGCGCAGGCACTTCGCCAGGATAAAAACCAGAACCTGCAGTATCTCAAAGACAATTACAACGTGTGTTTCACTCGGTATATCGTCCTCGTGACCCGCTCAGCATCCCCTTCTCCAGCTCACATTAGAACAAATCACCGCCCTGTACAACTTTGGCCAATTCCAGTACACGTACGGAAACTACAGTGGCGCAGCAGACTACCTGTATCACTTTCGCGTTCTTTCCACCGACACCGAACTCAACACCTCCGCACACTGGGGAAAACTTGCCTCAGACATCCTCACAGGAAAGTGGGAGACTGCTCTTGAAGAGCTCAACACGCTCCGAGACGTCGTCGACTCGCGTTCACCGTCATCTCTTTTGACGAGTCCTACCGAGTCTGCCGCCCTTGCGCAATTGCACTCGCGGACGTGGCTTGTGCACTGGTCGCTCTTTGTCTACTTCAATCACCCTCAAGGGCGTACGCTTCTTCTCGAGACCTTCCTCTCTCCCACCTACCTCAACACCATCCAAACGTCTTGCCCTTGGATTCTGCGTTACATGGCCACCGCTGCGATTCTCTCTCGAAAATCCACTACCGGAAATGCCAGTGCCTCTTCGCGTGTACGGCATTCTATACGGGAGATCGTCAAGGTAATCCAAACTGAAGAGTACCAATATCAAGATCCCATCACGTTGTTCCTCAAGGAGCTCTACGTCGAGTTTGATTTCGAAGCTGCCCAACGAGAGCTAGCAGTCGCGGAGCGTGTTGTCGGCGACGACTTTTTCCTAGGAGAATTTAGAGAGGAGTTCTTGGACAATGCACGCTACTTGATCAGCGAGGCATACTGCCGCATACACCAACGCATTGACATTGGGTACGTCGATCAAAGCCCATGAGGGAACCTGCACACCCTCATGTTTGTTTTTACAGGGATCTGTCGGAGAGGCTGAACCTCACCAAGGAAGAAGGCGAGAAGTGGATCGTCAACCTCATCCGCGAGACTCGGATGGGTGCCGATGCAAAAATTGACTTGGAAAAGGTGGGTGGATAGACCAACGACCCAGGAATCTCTCATCCAAATATCTACCCAGAACGTGATCGAGATCCATCGTTCACCGCTTCCAGTATACCAGTCAGTCATCGAAAAGACCCGTGGACTAGCGTTCCGCACTCAAGCTTTGGGGGCGGGGATGTTGCAACCTCATCAGTCGGCACAGCAAAATCAATCACAGCCGGTTGAGGGGGCACGATAAAAGTACAGACCAATACATTGACATGGTGTATGCTGCTAGTACGATGTCTCTTGGCTCCTTGCTGCCATTTAGACAAGCCATAGTCGGTCGTTGAGTGTCTATGAGGGTGGATTTCAACGGGAATGTATACGTCATTTCCAACATCTAGTCGTACGGCGTTATTGGTGGACGAGTGGATTTGAAGCTTGACTCACAGGATGTCATACCCACGAGTGATGATGTGTTCCACCCCGTCGTACGCCACGTTACATCCACCCTGGAGTACCAGTCGTTTGGTGACAAGTCGAGAAGTAAAGAAACACTTACAAGGTGTTCGCCTGTTTTGCCGGGGACTCTGACGTCGCGCACGGTCGCCATCGCATGGTAGAGTCTGGCGCCGTTTTCCTCATAGCCGCCCTGCACGGGACGGCGATGGGTAGGAATGCGACCGAGGCTGGTAGGCACCCACTCCATCGTCTCTGGATCGAACGGGAGGAGATCATATCGGCCATGGTGCTCGACCTCGGAGCCACCATAGGGGACGCGACAGGGCGGACTCAGGCTCGGGCCGATCTTGCACGGGTGAACGGAGTTGTTGAATATCGCAGAACCGAGGAAGATGGGGGCGGTGCCGCCGGTGTCGTAGCAAGGGGGATCTTTGGTGTATGAGTGCTTGGGAAAGGGAGAGGCGCCGTCGAGCGCGATGCGATAGCCAGATGGAGGAGGACGCGGTGGGGTATAGGGAGGAGGAGATTCCTTGCTGTCCTTGCCGTCGTCGAACTTCATGGTGTGTATGGATCACTTGCCTTTCAGAGCAATTCAAGTTGATGCTACAGGGGCTACTGCTAACCGACCCGCTCGGTCTGTCAATCGACTAGAGCTCGCCTCGTAGTTGGTTTACGTATGAAATGTGGCCCTCGACGGGCTGCTGGTGGCCCCTGTACCACCATCTCTTGCCAACGCTTCGAGCACGGCGCAATGGTTTGCTGGCCCTCTCTTTTTTTCCTCCAGGTCAAGCTAATGCATTACTTAGATCATCAAAACAGAACCCACCGATTCCGTGATCCCCATCCTCCGGGAGGATGTGAATACCATCTCTCGTCCACCCCGTCCTCGGCGACGGATCGAAGTTGTTCTCCCGACGAGGAGACGGCTCCACGGGGACAACCCCCCAGTATACGAAAACGCCTCCAGCTTCTTCGAGAAGAATCCGAATCTCCTCAATAGTGTCGTCAAGAAGGAAGAGGAGGAAAAGGCAGCGATTTCTCTTCCACATGTTCGAAACATGACATCCTTCTCCCGTCGTACATTGAGTGATTTCTTGTCTCGCAGCGCAGAGCGGAGATCAAGAAGGAAGAAATGCTCTCTGAAGACGTCGTCAATCGCCGGATTGCACTCGTCGCGTCTTACGACGTGGACTTGGATCCTGCGATCAGGGACGTGACAACAACGAGGACATTTACGTCGAAACAATGGGGAGGAAACACACAGTCGACCTTTCCAAGCATCCGGCCAGAAATGCTCGCCCGTCATGGGCTACAGGATTTCATGTATCTCAATCTCTTCTTCAACCCGCATGCTCCTCAGTCTCCTGGAGCCCCGGGACTATTTTTCGCGTCTTCCGTGAACCCAGAGGCACACGAGTGGCCTGAAATAGAACGGGTGCTGGTCAGATTGAAGTCAAACTGCTGGTTATACGTCGGGCAGTATCAGTGCACCCCAGCACCTTCGCTCACACCGGAAGAATGGAAATCTCAGGCACCCAAGGTAAACCCCCGTTTCCGAGCCGTGCTCTCATTCTTGATGCCTGGATTTTCCTCAGGTCAAGCAGACGTGGGCCACCAGGGTCTCGACACATGGGTGGGGGGTAGACATACGGGCGAAAATCGTCCTCCAGAAGAGACTCGGTAGAAATCCTACCTCCCAAGAGCTCCACGATGCACTCCACTCGAACGAGAAGTTCCGCGCGACCCCAGAAGAGGTCCACCGGGCGTTCGATGAAGGCCATGCTGTCCGTCGTTTCTTCCTCGTGATGTTCGATGATGGTGTTCACGGATGGACTTTACAGATTATCCAATCGTGGTGTATGAAATGCGTCGGTTACGACGAAAACTTTCAGCATGAAATCGCAGCTGGCAATGCTGCAAACTGAAGTCTGACGTCTATCGACAAACGGACGGACCCTCACACGTACTGATGGTTGTATATGTATTTCACGACGGACGGTGCATGACAGTACCTGCTACATGTTTTTCTCGCCGCTGGCAAGCGTCCTGCATGCAGGATCCTATTGCTGTGCACTAGCTTTTCGTGTGCTTGCCTCCGCGTAATGAACGTGATGCGTCAGCTGGAATGATATACGTCCCTCTACTACGATCACTAGCCCTCCTGTATTTATAAAGTCGATCTCTAGGTTCCAGCAACGTTCACCTCATCATTTCGACCACGAATGGACATTGATAAGAGTCTACACTATCTTGCTTACGCTTGAAACTGGTGGTCCAATCCCATCAAACTTATCCGTCTCTCAGACGCTCATGCTCATCGACTCTTTGAACTCGGTGGCGGAGGCAGTTCTTCCGTCTGCCACTCTGAAGAGGACAACGAAGGTAAATTCGCGACCCGTTTCTGGCGACGTGGCGTCTCAGAAGACGCCGTTGATTCTTGTACGCCAGCTTGCTCGACGATGCTCGTGTCCTGTATAGACATCGAGGCGAACTTGCGGTAAAGCGACCTATCAAAGTCGTGTTGGACAAGGGCGAGATGGGACAAATGTCTGCCTACTGCGCTTCCTGACTGCGCGCGTTGCTCCACATCTTACATGCTTCCTTGAACCGCGTAAGGATGTTGGTCATGTCGTTATAAAACTGCCCGCGTTGAATTTCCCGTTCGTCGGATGAACAAAACGTAGACCTACATTGAGCCCCTCCTCCAAGTTACGCGTGATTTCGCGGTATTTCGCATAGGTGAGATCAAAGTTTTGTAGTGCTTGTTCACGTTCTTTGACAGAGGTATCCTCCTTCCGGGACGACAGGAATTTCTCGTTTGTGGACTATATCATGGTGTGACACGCGAAGAGATAAGCCGTCGGCAAAACAGACCTTGATAGCTTCCAATAGTCCTTCTTGTTTCTTTTGTCCCTCCACAAGACCCTGGATGAATTTGTCATATTTAGCAAGTTCCTCGTCCGAAACATCGGTGAACATCGCTGGGGTGATCTCCACATCGCGCTCAAATCTCTCGGCAGCTGTCACAATGCGAGGTCTAATGTCATCAACCTCACCACGCCGCTGTGCCCTAGAGACAAGTTCGCCACGATCGTGACGAACATCATCAAGTGATTCCAAAAGACCGCGCAAAGCACGAGCATGGACCTGAGTTTGACCGTTCGTAGTCTGTGATTTTCCAATCACCGATATAGTGGAAGAGGGCACGAGGCTCTCCAGCTCGTCCTAGGCGAGTGTGAGTGTAGCTCAACAATTCAACGAGTATACCTACCTCGTCCAACGTCAATTGTGAAATAGGTTTCTCCCACTGCATCCATTTCTGGCGAACGATCTCGTCGCTATTGGAGGCTTCTGTAAGAATACCCCTGTATCTTTGTTGTTTCTGGACTAGTTCCTGATTGGCCTCATGTGAGGGTGGTCTTTTCATCGGGACTTCTTTCCGCGTAGCCTCATCCTCGGACGCTTCACTGTCCAGCACATCCATCGCCTGGAGTGACACTGAGTACGCGGTGGCAGGGGGAACATTCACGTCACCAAACTTCGTCTAGTACCGCCACGGCCCGTCGGGCCAAGAGTTCAACATTCTCCAGGTGGGTCTCGATACGCTCGGGACCTTGTTCGGATCTAACTTCTTCGGCTTTCTTTAGAAAACTCGGAGGAAGTCCAATGGGACGTTCCAGCGCTTCGAGTGAGGATGGCAAGTTGAGAGAACGTAGGGTCCTGTATATCGCGGTAAGTTGAGGGATACATGGAGAGAGGCAGGCACGAACTGGTCAACTTCATTGTCAAGCTCTTGTGCAAAGTCGGTTATCCGTTCTTTGATAAGGGTCTGCTTGTTATCGTTGTAGATATCTGAAAATCAGATTGAGCGCTGCGACTCGTAACAGTTGGGATCAACGCACTAACAGCCTCTCTAGCTCCCCAGCACAGCAACTCCCGAAAGAGGACGCGATCGCCATCCACCGCACTTTTCGGATCCGACAAACCGGACAAGACGTTGCTCTGTACCATGATGACGTCTTGGATTGGCGTGATGGAAGAGGATGAGGTGACATCCTTGTGATAAATTAGATCATTATCGCGCTGAGCGCGAGCAAGATTTTTCTGCAATGTATCTAGAAGGGACTTGATCCATGTTGGGATAAACACCGTTTGATTTGGCAGGAACACAGTACCTTGATATCCTGTACGACTGCAGGGGAGACGGCGGTGCGTTTGATCGCATTATATCCTTGTTTCGCTTCGGCCTCTGCGTCAATCAGTCGCCGCAGCTCATCGCCATAACTACAAAGGAGCTAAGTCATCATCGCCACTAGAAAGGATTTCATGCGGACTTGTTGGCCTCGAGATCGTCTATGCTCTTTCTGTACTGCGCAGCTGCACGGAAGTGGCGCTGCTTTGTCTCTAAGTGGGGGATCCAGATCTCGAGGTGGGATGAGCCTGATAAGTTAGTGACGAGAAATCGGCAACGTTACTAGTGGAAGTTTGTCGCGGACTTGAGGCAAAGCTGACTGCAGAGAGTTCAAGGAAGCTGTGTATAGCGATGCAACGCCAGCTGCCAACTTTGCGATCAGACTGTTCTTGTAATGGTCTGTTCGTGATGGATAAGGACAGTGTAGACTTATTAATTTCAAACACGTCGCACACCTGCGACTGCACGTTGCCAGGCACACTCTTGCGCCTGGGCGAGCATGAGGAATTCCAAGCTGTGGATAAAAGATATGGTCAGATCCAGAGGACTTTCCTCTGCGTCTGGTGGAATGCTGAGTTTCGGCAGTGCTGAAGTGCGCAGAAAAGCAAACGTTCCAGCGGCGTTCTTGGGTCGAAGTTGAGACTGGGCGACACGGTGACTGGACGGTGCAGGACGGACCTGATACTGTTGAGTTGCTCGCTTGAGACCATCTTGACTGGACCTGTCCTCGGAGGTAGCCAGCTGGGTGTAAAGGGCGGCCAAGTTGAACAAGGTCGCGGCCCTTTCAAAGGTCAGGCTGCAGAGGGTGACGGGGACGGAGGACGACGGGGCAAAGACGTGGGCGTAAGCAAACTCGAGGCCGATCTAGTCACAATAATTAGAATGGATCGGCACGCAGCGGGCGGCACGGACATCTGAGGGGAGCTTTGTGAGCACGAACGCAAGCTGGGCGTGATAGCTGGGCGGGGTCAGGCCGGCTGTTTGGAGCGGGGCGGCACGGACCTGATGAAAGCGCTGGCGGCGCCGGTGCGGACGTCGTGGACGATGCAAGGTGCGCGGAGGGCTTCCCAGCGCGCAATGTCCTGCTTGTACAGGTCTGGATGGTCCTGGGTGTGGTCGTGGAGGTAATCCCGCACGCGAGCGCGAATGTGAGCGGGATACGATTTTTTAAAGGGGACGGGGAGATGGTTTGGCATCTCGTCCTTTGTCGCGCCACTCCGCCACCGGTTCGTTATTGTCCTCCTCCTCCTCCTCCTCGTCCCCCCCATCCTCGTCCTCCTCCCCGCGCACTCCCGGACTCGGACTCGGAACTTTTCGTTCCAAACTCAACTCCTCCCACCATGTCCTACGTCGACCAGTCCTCCTCGTCCGTCTCCGCGATGGGCAGGCGGCTCACCAACAGAAATAACAACCGCTACAGCGTAACCGCCCTCTTTAGCATGGCTGCCGAACAGGACGTCGAGGTCGAGGATGATTTGGCAAGAGGTCCGTCCGGCTCCTCATCCCGCTCCCTCCGCATCTCATGTCTCTAAACAGCCCAGAAACGCCTGCGAGACCTCAAGGGAAAAATCTCCGTCCAGTCAAAGAAAAACTTTGTCCTCGAGCGGGATGTTCGTTACCTCGACTCGCGGATAGCCCTCCTCATCCAGAACCGTATGGCAGCCGATGAAGTGCGTCCGCACACCCCTTGTCTCTCACCCAGCCTCTCATCCATAATCTAGCAACGCGAAGTCGAACGGACACTAGAAGACGTCGATCCGACAGAGGGCCATTATCCCGACGATCGCAAGCTACAACAATATTCAAATCTTTTTTTCCTCCTCCAGTCCGAGCCCCGTCACATCGCCAATCTATGTCGGCTCGTCAGCCTGTCGGAAATCGACACCCTCCTCCAGACGGTAATGTTCACCCTGTATGGAAACCAGTACGAGAGTCGTGAGGAGCACCTGCTCTTGACCATGTTCCAATCCGTGCTATCTGCCCAGTTCGAAACCGCCACAGAATTTGGCTCACTACTACGGGCGAACACCCCTGTCTCCCGCATGATGACCACTTACACGCGTCGAGGTCCAGGTCAAAGCTACCTAAAAGGTGTTCTCGCAGAGCGCATCAACAGCCTTATAGAACACAAAGATCTCAACCTCGAGATAAACCCTGTCAAGGTGATTAACTTCGCTTGTCTCCCGTTTCCCTCCCCCATGAACACTCGGACTAGGTTTACGAGCAAATGATCAATCAAATCGAGGAAGAGACCGGCACACTCCCCCCAAATCTCCCCCGTGGTGTTCCTCCCGAGGTTGCGGCAGAAAACGCTGACGTTCAAGCGATCATCGCTCCCCGACTCACCATGCTAATGGAGATTGCCAACAGTTTCCTCGTAACCATCATCGAGAGTATGGAAAGCGTTCCCTATGGCATTCGGTGGATCTGCAAACAAATCAGGAGTCTGACTCGCGTATGACAGCCTTCCTTGCCATCGTTCCCACCTACTGACATAGCTTGACAGCGGAAATATCCAGAAGCTACAGATTACGCCATTTGTTCTCTCATCGGTGGCTTCTTCTTCCTGCGCTTCATCAACCCTGCAATTGTCACACCCCAGGCGTACATGTTGGTAGATGGTGTACCCGCTAAACATCCTCGGCGGACATTGACGCTAGTAAGCCACCGTTGTTGGGAATGTGTGCTACGGACACCTCTCAACCCCGCATCCTATAGATAGCAAAGATGCTCCAGAATCTTGCGAATAAACCCTCCTATGCAAAGGAGGCATACATGATCACGTTGAACCCGTTTGTCGAGAACAACAAAGCGCGTATCAATCAATTCCTGAACAGTCTGTGCGAAGTCGGTGATTTTTACGACACTCTGGAGGTGCGTGATCATTTAGTTGAAATTCGGGCTTCTGACAACGTCCGTACGCAGATGGATCAATACATGGCACTCTCCAAGAAGGATCTTATGATTCACATTACTATGAATGAGCTGTACAACACCCACGCATTGATCTTGCAACACATCGAAACCCTGGTAAGTAAATTCATCGTTGAATGGGACATCTTCACTCAGTACGGCGCAGTCACCGAATGACAAGCAACATCTGCGTATACTTACGGATGAACTTGGTTCCGCTCCGCCTCAGGTCCCTCGTAAAGAGAACCGCACAATCGAACTGAACTTGTACAGCCGTTGGGAGACTCCTGTTCAAGATCTCCACACGGCGCTCATGGATTCGATCTCGCAAAGCGATATGTTATACATGGAGACAAAGTCTATTCTCGTCCAACTCATCCGTTCTCTCCCCCATGCCGCTGAAAAGCGGCCTTATAATCTTGGTGCGCTAGCGGAACGTGCGGCGACCACCAAGGATGCCACTCTTGTGCGCAAGGGTATCAAGGTTAAGGAGATGCTACGCGAGCTTGAGGAGTCGAAGATCATCGACCAAGCAGACGGCTACAAGCTTATGCAGGAAGAGGTGGCCGCAGAACTCGTCCATTTGGGTAATCTTCGGGATAAGGTGCTACTCGAGACCAAGTCTCTGGAGGCCGTCTACAAAACCATTTGTGATCACAACAGCTACTTGCGGTCGCAGCTTGAACAGTACAAGGCATACCTACAGAACGTCCGCTTAACTGCTTCCAAAGACAAGGGAAGCACGACGGGCGTCGGTGTTGTCACTGTTGGCGGAAGAGAGAGGAAGCCTTCGAGAAGTGCTGTCCTAGGTCCCTATCGGTTCACCCACGCACAGTTGGAGAAGGAAGGGATCATCGTCGAGAGTAATGTCCCCGATAATCGGTGAGTTTCCTGGATCCACGGATGTTATCGTCTGACTCTGACATCTTTCTTCCAGTCGCCCGAACATCTACTTTAACATTACATCACCCAGTCCCGGGACCTTTATTATCTCACTGCACTACAAAGGACGGGAAAAGGCGATTCTTGAGATGGATTTAAAAATTGATGATCTATTGGAGAAGGTATTCATTTGTCTTTTTATCTGACGCAGTACTCAAACAAGCCGTATCATAGCAAAAAGATAACAAGCATCTGCTGGACCTAGAGTATGTTCAACTGAACGTGCCCAAGGTGCTTGCTCTCCTAAAAAAGGTTTTCGCCAAGCGGTGAACGATTATCCGGACCTATGTTTGAGAAGCTCATCCTGTTACTTATGCCATATTCATTCTGCCATACCCGCCACTCTTTTCCTTTCTTCTTTGTCGTTTAGCCTCGTTTTATTACAGCGTACGCTTTCCTCCTGTGACTGTTCGTTCTGGAATTTTTGGATGTATTACATGTGTAGTTATGTATGTTTCTGGATACCTGTTTTCCCTACGCTCCGAATACTCTGCGATATTAGACATCCTTTATTCGAAACGACAAGTTCGCCCTCCTTTATGCTGTTCCATGACAATGATTCGTTGCTGGTTTTGACAAACTATGTATGTATAGCTTGGAACCATGGCTGTTTGAGAAAATTAGCCTGGGCCGCAGTCTCGGCGCTTCGGTGACAGGTCTGATCAAAACAGCAAGCACAGGCTCTTTGTTCATCTACTCACCACTTTTGATCCAAGGCACTCAGTGAAGCTACGCCGGATGTTGGGATCCCAGTAGAACCCTGCCGTAGGAACTGAGATGTCACGCTCGTTCTTAACATTGCTTTCATTCATTCTTGTTCTTTTCGCCGGAGCAGCATTAGCAGACCTTTCGACATCCCTACCGAGTCTGCAGCTCGGCCAGCTGGTGTCAGATGTAGGCAGTTCCGTGCCGAATAGCAATGGAATTTCCCCGGTCACATTAGCTGACGACGGGTGAGCAGTCATTCCGAATAACTGGTGGAAGCATGCGCGCTCATTTCTCCAAGTACATACTATACTGTCATTCAAGCTGGCCAAATCAGCTTTCGTGCCTCGATAGATACCGGGTCATCTGATCGTTCGTCCAGGAATTCCCTGCCCCCTCTCCCTCTGCTGAGAACGATGTCGTTTGGTAGTCTGGCTGGTCTCGACAGCCTGTACCACGAAAACTTGCACGGCGGTTCCAAGATACCCGTTGACATACGCATCACCAACGTTTGTTTCCGTCAACAACAACGATACCGAGTTCAACCTAAGTTACGCGGATGGCACTAGTGAGTGTCTCTGCTGTCAGGCTGTCAAACTATCGAATGACATCGTGCGTCCCTCGAGGCGCATCGGGGTTTGTTGCCAGGGAGTCCATCGAGGTCTCGAATGTTACGGTACCTGGTCAAGCTTTCGGTGAGCATGCCGATTCATCGTGGCATTTGAATGACCGATCGCACCCTTGTCGAATTCCTTAGGCGTGGTGACCAACTCAAATGTCACGCTCGTGGACGATGTTAGTGGCGTTCTCGGGCTGGGATTCGCTCGACTGTCGGAAATTGACGCGACTACCCCCAATGGTGCGTGTCCTGCGTGTGGGGTCCTTTCAGAACGGATGTTTATCATAATTTGCAGCCCCACCGTTGTTTGCGAGCTTGTCTGAACAGGGCATACTCGACTACCCCATTTTTGGCCTGCACTTGACGCGGAACTCGACTGGAACGCTCGCGTTGGGTGAGGGTTCCGACGTGTCAGCTTGCATGCTTCTTTGGTCCGCTGACGACTTCCAGGTGCAATCGATGCCTCAGTTGTGCAGGATATGGGCGACATTGTCTGGAACGAGGTAGTTCCATTTTCTCCAGTAGGGACACAGACGAATACCTCGGGATATGTGTACTGGGCTATTCACATGACGGGCTTCGCGGTATGTGCCATTTACCTAAGATAGAGTAGTTTGCCCTTGCTCACTTTCTGGTAGGTAAATGGGAGTGCGCTAACACCGATACCCACGTATCCAGGGCCAACTGGAAATTCCTCGATTGCCCTTTTAGATGTGTGAGTGACATACGATCGGATGATGGGTGTGGCATACTAAGGGTGAGTCTACATAGGGGAACTTCTGGGCTGTACGGACCTTACCAAGATGTGAGTAACCTTGGTGGCGGTATGTACACCGCCATACTCACCTCCGTTTCGTAGGTAACACGACTGTATACCCTCTTCCCTGACAGCCGACTTGTAGATGAAAGTGGGTGGAGATTGTTGGACATCTGAACGATCGACTGAATATTCCCTAGGTGGACAATGGGCAATCCCTTGCACCTCATCTGCGACCTTGACGTTCAGTTTCGGGTATGCGATGGTCACCCTCTATTGTTTTCTACTGATGAATGTATCAGAGATGGGACTGCGTTTGTTCTTCAACCTACCGACTATATTATTGGTCCGACAGAAGGCAACCCTAACCTATGTTTGTCTTGGCCAAAAGCGTCGCCACCCAGCGCAGATGGTATCGACTGGCAGCTTGGTATGACCGACCACTACTTGTAAGCTGCTTTTCTAACACACCGTCCAGGAACGCCCTTTTTACGCACTGTATATTCTGTCTGGGAGTGAGTACGAGTCTTTTCGCTCGATGTTCACATCCTCATCTAGACAGCTTCGGTATCGATTATGTACAACCTCCGATGATTGGCCTATACCCTCTTACAAATTCCTCGACACCTGTCGAGTCCTCTGCTCTCGTCTTTTCATTCTTCTCGTCGGTATCTGCCACTTTTCCGACTACGCTACCCAACTACCTCTTACCGACTCCGACGTACACAACGCCGCCGTATACATTCAACACTTCTGTCGCTGCAACTCTGGGGGAAATCGTTGACTCGGAACTCGGGACCAGTACGTATCCACCAATGGTTGTTTCACCCGCGATAGGTGCAACGGCACTTCCACTGCTCTCTGATCAATATACCCTGATTGCGACAAACGCGCAAGGAGAACTCATAACGACTACGTACCATCTCACGGATCCCTCTGTAATTCTCGGAGAACCCCCTGGGTGGAGTGGTACTCGGACGCTACGAGCGCCGGTCGCTGCGCTTTGTATCTCATTCCTCATGGCTGTGTGTGCGGGAGTATGGATATTGTAACAGACATTTTCTTCTAATGCTTGGACTGTCGGTCTCGTTCTTTGTCTGGGGAAACTAGCGATATTACATGAATGTTTACGAATGTGGAGTGGTTTAAGCTACTGGGTCCGGACTGATCCAAAGATAGCGTGGCCTTCTTATCACCCGGATTCTGATGTGAGACCCAGATTGAGAGCATCAGCAGGGCTTGGTTCAAGGCTAGAACGGTCCAAGTACTGCGCTGGCTCTGTCACTGTACCTGAGAACCAGGAACCACCTTGGCAGATAGACTGACCTGGCTTAGCATCCATGTTTCTCGGACAGATCCTACGTCGGAAAGAATCACATTACTCTCCGCTCTTCCACCGGCTTTCGATAAGAACGTGGGCTGTCTGGATATCAGGAACAGGCCCACTCGACCAAGTTGGGGAGGCAGCAAGTTGGCGTGCGGTAGTTTTGCCGACAATCTTCTCCGCGCGGTTCCCCATGTCTCTGAAACAGGCCCGGGTTCACGCGTTAGGAGCCCAGACCTGGCTGAATACGCCACCATGGACCGTATGCGGTCATGATTGAAATCCACAGTATTTAAAGGTTGCCAACTCCCTCTCCCCTCCACAACCGACTGCGCAATGCCTGGTCAACGTCTCGCTCAGCCCAACCCACCCCCTGACTCGTCCCATCTTCCCGATTCCGTGCTAGAATGTCGCATACGGCCCAGCGCTGGTCCCGTCATCTCCCCCGCGGAGCTTGCCTCCCTCAGCAAGTTCACTCGGGCTGCCAACTACATCACTGCCGGTAACTAGTCGTTGTCCTATTCTTCCGTCTCTTGTCGTGCTCAGGCGTGGCCCTAGCCATGATTTTCTTGAGAGACAATGTTCTCCTCGAAAGGAAGCTCGTCCATGACGACATCAAGCCTCGCTTGCTTGGACACTGGGGAACTTGTCCCGGCCTCGTCCTCGTGTATGCGCATCTGAATCGCATCGTCAAGAAGACCGATCTCGATGCCCTCCTTGTTGTCGGACCCGGTTAGTTTCATCTTGGACAATGTGTCTTGTGTTTCGATCGTCCCCATCTCTAATCTAGGTCACGGCGCACCTGCCATTCTCTCCTGTCTGTGGTTGGAGGAAGCACTTGCATGTTTCTGGCCACGTTACTCTCGCGACAGAGCCGGGTTGACTAGGCTCATCACGAGATTTAGCACTCCCGGCGGATTCCCGAGGTAAGCTCTCCGTCTTTACCGATCGTTTGAAGCTGACTGTTCTCTCAGTCACATCAACGCCGAGACACCCGGCTGTATCCATGAAGGCGGAGAGTTGGGCTACGCTCTCAGTGTGTCATTTGGCGCTGTCATGGACAATCCGCATCTCGTCGTTACTTGCATTGTCGGCGACGGAGAGGCCGAGACCGGCCCCACTGCAACCGCATGGCATGGGTACAAATATATTGACCCTGCAGAGTCGGGCGCTGTACTCCCTATTCTACACCTCAACGGGTTCAAGATTTCAGAGCGTACCATCTTCGGATGTATGGACGACAAGGAGTTGATTGCGCTATTCAGGTTGGCGTGGCATCATCTTAACGTGTGCATTTACGAATCCATCTGCAGTGGTTACGGTTACCAAGTTTGTATCGTCGATGACATGCAAAACATTGATAGAGATCTCGCCGGGGCTATGGAATGGGCTCTTGGCGAGATTTCCCGCATTCAGCGTGCAGCACGGTCCGGGAAACCTATTATTAAGCCTCGTTGGCCAATGCTGATCCTGCGAACCCCGAAAGGCTTCTCGGGTCCAAGAGAATTACATGGCGAATATATTGAGGGTTCCTTCCGTTCACACCAAGTACCGCTCCCTGAGGCCAAGACATCGGAGGAAGAGCTCAAGGTACTACAAACTTGGTTGTCCAGCTATCACCCCGAGGAACTCTTCACAATCGATGGTACGAGCGGGACTGATGGTGCACCCGTGACTGGCGTCACCGAGATCATCCCTGTTGTAAAGGAGAAGAGGCTCGGCTTTAGGAAGGAGGCTTATGCTGCCTACCAACCACTTACAATTCCCGAATGGATACCATTTGGTGTTCAAAGTGGCCACGAGATAAGCTGCATGAAAACGGTCGGAATCTTCCTTCGTGAGGTCATCAAAATGTGAGCATCCAGGCTTCCCCCTCCTCGCTGAAGCTGAGATCTATTGGCTAGCAATCCATCCACATTCAGGATTTTCTCCCCTGACGAGCTTGTCTCGAATAAGTTGGACGCTGTGTTCGACGTCACTGGAAGAAACTTCCAGTGGGATGTCGCTTCTCGTGCCCAGGGAGGACGTGTTATCGAAATTCTCTCCGAGCATACATGTCAGGGTATGCTCCAGGGGTATACGCTTACAGGAAGGACGGCCCTTTTCCCCACGTACGAAGCCTTCATAGGCATCATCCACACAATGATGGTGCAATACAGCAAGTTCGTGAAGATGGTACGTATTGTATGTACATCCACTCCGATGCGTTAATAACTTCATCTTCTTAGGCTTTCGAGACCGATTGGCGCCATGACATTGGCTCTGTCAACTTCTTGGAGACTTCCACCTGGGCTAGGCAGGAACACAATGGTTTCTCACACCAAAACCCTTCATTCATCGGAGCCCTCCTCGACCTGAAACCGAGACTCGCGCGCGTTTATCTCCCACCCGATGCGAACTGTTTCCTTTCTACTATGGCGCACTGTTTGAGGGCCAAGAACTACATCAATCTCATGGTTGGTAGTAAGCAACCGACTACAGTGTGGCTCAGTCCGGAAGAGGCGAATCGCGTATGTTGTTTGGCTGCCTTGGACGAAATATAGCTAATTTCCATGAAAGCATTGCGTAGCTGGTGCCTCTGTTTGGAAATTTGCGAGTGTTGAAGAGGGCGTGAACCCAGACGTGTGCGTCGATTCCTTGTGTCTGTAGCATGTTTTCAACGGACAGCACAGCGTTCTCGTTGGTATCGGTACAGAAGTCACGTTCGAGGTGATTGCGGCAGCAGCTCTCCTCCGCAAGCTGATACCTCACCTGCGCGTACGCGTCGTCAATGTGACGGATTTGATGATTCTCGGCCCGCACGGAAGCCACCCTCACGCACTTAGCAATGCCGCCTTCGATTCGCTTTTCACTCCAGATAGACCCATCATCATCAACTATCACAGCTATCCGATCGAGGTGAAGGGTTTATTGTTGGGTCGGCCAAACGTTGAGAGGATAATAATCGGCGGGTAAGTTGCCACGATTTCTCGACCGGGCCTCATGGCTAATGATGACGAATAGATATCAGGAGGAAGGAACCACGACATCTCCTTTCGACGTTCGTTTTGTTGATACTTGGTTTATTGATCCGTACTGACAAGATGTAATCAGATGATGCTGTGCAACCACGTTTCGAGATATGACGTGGCTGCAGCAGCAGTCCGCGCCGGAGCAGTCCATAATCCAAAGGTCGCGATCACAGCACATGAGACGGCGAGTTATATTACGCATCTCGCGTCAAAGGACAAGGAGTTTATATACCGCGAAGGGCGAGGTAAGCCCGTGTCAATTTCATGTCGCTTGACCATGGATTGACTGCGCATCAGATCCTGATGGCACCTTTGACACACCCGTTTTCGAAAAGGCGTAGCCGTGTCCAGGGTTCAATTTCGCATCTGCACCGTTGGTGTGTAAGAGTAGCATGTGTACGACGCAGAAAACAATGTCTACCCACATCAGTCACGATACTATGGGGGAAACTCCCTTTGTATTGTAGCATTATTGAAATGTTCTTGCTTGACCACTCTATTGCAGACCATTTAAGAGTGTGATTGAAACAGGAGATGAGGGTGATTGTAACCTCGGCTAAATGACATCGCCTGTAGATCAGGCTGCACAAAAAGCGACAGGCCTGGGACTCGAACCCAGAATCTCTAGCGCCGGAAACTAGCGCGTTACCATTACGCCAACCCGCCTTGAAAAGCCGGATGCACGGGAACTCATATCACTTGGTCGATATCCTGACCCCTGATGGATATCCATTTATCCTCCTCCAGACGATCCTTGAGGTTTTATTCTTCTTTACCTCTCAGCATAAATCAAACCAGCCCTTGAGTGGACTCAGCTGAGACAACTCGATCCTACCCGATGTCATCATGTCAGGAGGTACGTACTCTCAACCAGAGCATCGAGGGAAAAAAGCTGTCGTCTTCTGGTGCACTCTCTCCACTACAAGCAAAGCTCTCGTCTGTCCCTCTGTCTCGCTCCATCTATGGCGGTGTTCAGCCTACGTCGATTCCTCCGCGAGCAATGGTCGACACTCCCTCCCCTGAGAGCAGTCGGCGACGTCAGCTCAAAGACGTACATGGTCACCGGGTCAAACGTCGGGCTAGGTTTCGAAGCATGCGTGCACCTTGCCAAGATGGAGCCCAGGCTCCTCCTCGCCACGAGCAGAGACGCGGCCAAGTGCACGCGGACGCGACAGGGTAAGCGTGTACGATACTTGGCGGGTTCCGCCGCGTGACTGACGCGCTGGGACGGACGTGTCCAGCCATCCTTGAGCGGACGGGTTCGGGGACAAGAGTGGACTCCTGGCCGCTTGATTTGACGTCCTTTGAGAGCGTACGCTCTTTTGTCGATCGGTTCGCGGCGCAAGGGGGTGGCGCGCTGGACGCGTTCATCGCCAACGCTGGCTTGTACTGTCCAGAGTACGGTCAGACGTCTGACGGTTGGGAAGTCACGTATGTGCGATTCCTTCGTCCCATCGTTCCGTCGGGGTGATTTCTCTTTTTTTTTTTGTGCGTGACACTAGGCTGCAAGTCAATTATCTATCCACTGCATTGTTGAGCATCTTACTCTTGCCGTACTTGGTGAACGCTTCCACTGGAGATTCGGTGCCACGCTTGGTGGTCGTGTCGAGCCTTGCACATTATCTCGGTGA
Source organism: Pulveroboletus aff. carminiporus (assembly GCA_038094195.1). NCBI lineage: Eukaryota > Fungi > Basidiomycota > Agaricomycetes > Boletales > Boletaceae > Pulveroboletus > Pulveroboletus aff. carminiporus. The sequence goes on along the minus strand of JBBPTP010000001.1, from coordinate 183,813 downwards.
TCTCCGCCTGAAAGATTCAGAGACGTGGACCAACATCCTTGAGACCATCAACGGTCAGAAATTTGGCTTCAGGTCCGTCGTCCCTGTGCATGTCAAGCAATAATTGAGGATGTGGGTCGCACCATCAGCATCGATCGTTATAATGTTACGAAACGTGAGCACCATGTCGTATATGCGGTATTCCAAGCAATGGTTGACGAGTCTCAGTGTTGGAGGTCGTGTTCGTTCGGGAGCTCGCAGCGCGTCTGCCTGACCCATCACCCATCGTCGCCTGCACGGTGAACCCGGGCTACTGTCGCTCGAGCCTCTTTCGCGCGATAGAGGATAGATGGTACATCCGCTATATTTATCCCGTCTTTCAAAGGATGTTGTTCGTGCGTCCGACAGAGGAGGGAGCCAAGGCGCTCGTCCAACCCGCTGTCGCCGGTGGAGTGCGGTCGATGCACGGTCGGTACCTGTCTTGCTGTCAGGTCACGGAAGAGAGCGACTTTGTGTTCACTCCTCAAGGCAAGGCTTTTTCTGCCAGGCTCTGGGTAAGGGGTGGTCGATCGTCACGTTTCTGCATTCTCATGTTGTTTTAGGACGAGACGATCGCGGTCTTGTCTTGCGTCGACGACCGCGTCCCCGAAATCGTTGCCAAGTATCTGCGGACAGATACATGATGTAGTTATTAATATAGTAATTATCCCTAACGGCAGATCTCTCTCACAGGTCGACGATTTGAGGGGTTCATTTCAATGGCATGCTTGCGTAGACTGAAGCGAGTAAGAAAATGAACGCCCAAGCACAATGTTCGGCAGAGCGAAGCGAGAGCCATGACAATTGTCGACGCTAGGGTAGTATGTAGTATTGTACATCAAAGACCAAACAAGCATGAATGTAAATTAGTCTACTTCTTTGGTCGCCTCTTCACCTCTTCTTCCTTGCATGCGTGCAACATGAGTTTGTTTGGATGACCGGGGGTCATTCCACTGTGTCCCTTTGACCAATCATAGGAGATAGCGTACGCAAAGATCGTGCCGTTGCGGTTGAACGTTGTGGCGCTGATCGGGCCTGGCGCAGCTTCAAAGGCTGCGTAAAGCAAGGGTCAGGCAGCTGACAACAGACTCGATGCATTAAAACATACTCTTTAGCCGTGTGCGGGCATCCTTGTCCCAGAAATGAATGGTTCCATCGGAGCCTATTCATTCGACCATGAGTGAAAACACGTTGCAGGGTGAGCGAGTGAAGCGCACCGCAGGTGGAGAAAGTTCCATGAACAGGGTGGAATGTAATGTCGTTCACGGCATACACCAACGATTGATCCTTTGCGTTTGGAGTCTGATCTCTGCGGTGACATTTGAAAGAGAAATTGTTGCTGCAACGAACATCAAAGACCCGTCACCGGGGGTTCACAAAAAGCTTACGTGCTGTCCTTGTCCTCGACGTATCTGTATAAATGGGTCGATCATATGAAAACCTCAGGTGGGAGAGACGTACTGTATTGCCACACGTCCCTCGATGCTGCCGACCGCAAAGCCGCTACTCGCAGAGTTGGTGAAGCAGGTCACTACACGCGTCTGCCACTTCAAAGGAGATGTGATGGTCTGAACATCGAGACGTGAACAGATGCAGTTGGACGCGTGACATCATCGGCCGACCTTGTACGCAGTAGACGGATTCGTCAAGTTGAATATTTGAATATGACGCTCGGCAGTGCCCACGACCAGAAGAGGATATTGCACATCCATGGTATAGCAACGCTCCGGTAATTGCACTGTGGCAACAGGACTCGCGGAACGGAGGTCCCAGTACTATGAAAGGTTAGCGCCAAGCTCGCGATCAATGGCGTTGTGCACGTACCTTGAGTGTCTTGTCCCAACTGCCGGTGGCAAGGATACCGCCTTGTGGTGTTTCTATCCACTTGACGACTTTTATGGGTGCATCATGCTGCGCGACTTGCGTTGTCTGTCCGTTTGTGATGTCAAACATGCGTGCGGCGTTGTCTGCACCGCCCGAGATGACTTTATTGCCGTCCTTTGGGTTGATTGAGATGATTTTGAATGATGGCATGACAAAAACAATCCACCTTGTTCCAACAAACGCTAAGGACAGGGCCCTGGTGACCATACATGGCCTTTCCCTGTGTCTGACCACCCGCGCCGACCTCGTACAAACGGACCTAGGTCGCGCGTCAGTCGACCGCAAGAACGGAGGAAAACAAGGTACATTGTTGTCCCAGCTGCCTACCGCGAGATAATCGGCAGCAGAGGAGAATGCAAGCGAGGATATGGAGTCTGATGGGGGTTCCGGGACTTCGATGTCCTTTTCGGCTGTGGCAGCGGGTGTCGTGGACGCGGCCGCTGTACCAAAGAAAGACATGGTCGTAGTATCAGTCCAGGAGACAACACAAGTCCACTTCTCACGCCACTCCCTCTCACCACGCTGGGCGACGTCGAGCAGAGCGAATTTGCCTCCTGCTGGATACGCCGAGTTCACGCTGGTGCCGCATGTTTTGGTATCGCCTTTCACCTGGCCAGCTCGTCACCAGCCTAGAGGCCCGTCTCACACGCGTTCGTTGCGATTTAAGTACCGTCGCATCGTCTCCACCACACGCGCAGTCCATGATTATGGAGAGGGCATCATTCTCGACACGGAGTCTCAAGAGCAGAGCATCCAGGTTGGCCCGGACTCGAGTTCATGTGCTGCATTGGGTTTGAATGGCATCATCCCAGTGTTTAGCCCGGCGGCCGCATTGACTCCACCTTGATAGCATTCCCTGGGAAGGACTCGAGACGCTTTAAGATGGCGACGGCAGACGTGGGATACCTTGTCGAGTGTGAAAGCTATGTATTGAAAATATAATCATCACACATTAGTAGCTGTGAGTAGATGTACTTGGGTCCGTCTATGCGATGCAAAACTTTCGACCACCTCATGATGTCTTCTGCTTTGGAACTTCTAGCAATGGGTCGAGATGTGATTCTGGCTGGCGATACGAGCCACCTGCACGGTCTGCCCACGTGAAGTACTGTTGATAGGAGATTAGCGGCCAAAGGTTACGCTATCCCAAGCGGATTGGGTACCTGGCCATAATTAACCGTGAAATAAAGATGGTGCAGCGTGTGGTGTGCGGGACCGTTGATGACGTGTTCAAGCGGATGACCGGTAATCATATCGGAGTCATGAATCTATGCGGACAAACGTTAACATGGGCGTCAGAGGTGCAAGAAACATGGTTCGTCATACCAATATACTCCAAAAGTTGACAAACACAAAGAGTCCCAGGTACAACCACCGGTGGAGGGGAAACAAGAATATAAAGAGATGGTACGGTACAGACTGTAGATAACCGTCAACAGGGTGGAAGGCATGGGATGCGAACGGGGTCGGTACTGAGGGAAAGCATGTCAGCCGACGGGGAAACGCAGGACCAACGGTACGTACTTATCCATTTGTGGTGGGGCTTATGGAAGGTCTTGTATAGCATGGGGTGATGCAGGATACGGTGGACCCAGTATATGAGGTAGTCGGTAAAGACCAAGAAACTGAACATGCGTCAGCGTGGACAACGATCGTAGAAATATGCATACAATGGGACCGAGAAGACGAGGTAAAGCCACCCGTACTCTGACACGTCGTCGTACAAGCGGGAATAGCCCATGACCTCGGCCTGGAACCACGGGAGGGTCAACAACGTCATTCCTGGGAACGCTCTCAGACTGCACAGAATCTCTAATTTAATTTGGTTTTTGAGGAAGCGTGGGTGTCGCATCATGTCGTGATTGAATATGAATTGAAAGGAAAGGCCAGCGAAAATGAAGTAGAGGAGGTGGATGCCAATCAGGGTGAGTACGATCAAGGACAGTAATTGTCTGGGAACGTGATCTCGTGGCCACGCAGACTGCGGTTGGAGTGCTATCGTTGACGCGTTGCGGGCGAGCAGGAGAGAGGGGTGGTCGACGAGGGGGTCGTTGAGGGGCACGAGCCGGGCCCAAACGGCGTCGAGAAGATACTCGTCGGCAAAGTGTAGAACGATGTCCATCGCGAGGGGTCCGAACAGGAAGAGAACGACGAGGATGGAACCCGCGCGAATTTTTATACCGCGAGCATGTTGGAGTGAACATCAGGCCACTTTTTTTTTAGTGGATGACTGTACTTTGATCACACGCCATCGTCGTCTCTCGACATCGTCGACGGCGCGCTCAACGTCGCCTCGCACGACCGCCCCGGCTCGGAGGAACACGCGGCGCGCTGGGTGCGACTCCCCCCGACGCTTACGATGATGGGTGATCCGTCTCGCTATCTCGTCCAGGTCCTCCAGAGTTCGGCCGAGGTCACGTTCTCAGCGATCCTTCTGCTGGGAACGACCTTGGAACTTTCTGTGCTCTTATCAGCGAACGCGGTTCTCTTCTTCAACCAGCCAGGCCTCTTCCTCGCTTTTCTCGAACAATTCAGCCTCCTAAGCAGCGCCATTCCATTCCGAATTTCGCCAAGAGTCGCACCCCTCGACTTGCATGCTGACATTTGTCCATCTACGGTATAAACGCGTGTCTGCCGCCAACCAGCATGAATTACAAAACCACAGCAACTGCACAAAAAATGGAAGTCGCATCGCTTCTCAGCACCCTCAACGCAAGGCGAATCCATCGCGTGGCCCGATGTGACACAACATTGCCTACACGTGCCGTATGAAACGTCAGCTCCGTCCCGGATATCTCGTTCACCAGAGTTCACATTCCTCCCTCACAACTCACCAGCGATGGGTCAAATCTTGGCGTGCACCAGACGCAAGCAACTCGACAAGTTTGCCGACGAGGAGCTAAAGCCTCCAAGCTCCCCATTGGTTGCTCCACCAGACCGCGAGACCATTTACGTCGCGTTCGTCGCTCTCCTTATGGTCCTCCTACAGGCGTGCTTATCAGTTCTATCAGGGTCATGGGATCCACTGGTAGTGGAAAGACGACGGTTGGTCCCTTTGGTTTTGACGCCTACTCCGCTCATGACTCGAGCTCAGTTCATCAATCTGGCGTCGGGATCCAACCTCCGAGAAGGTGCCAGCTTGGAAAGTTGCACCAACCAAGTACAGACGTCAGCGCTCTTCACCGTCGGTAGACAACAAGTCATCTTGATTGATACCCCCGGGTTCGACGATACGACCTTGACAGACACCGACGTCCTGAAACTCATCGCTGCATATCTGGTCACCACGTACGCCTACATTCGGTTGCTCCTCTGCTCGCTGACATATACCACAGCAACAAGCAAGGCGCACGTCTTGCCGGTGTCATCTATATGCAGAGAATCTCCGACTTGAGGGTCGGGGGTTCGGCTCGGCGTGATTTCAGGATGTTCCAGGAACTCTGCGGCGAGGAAGCCTACCCCAACGTGATCATTGTCACTAATATGTGGGGCACAGTTACTGCGGAAGATGGAAATGCCCGAGAGCAGGAACTCGCTACCAAGGATATCTTCTTCAGGCCAATCCTTGATAAGCGGGCGACGATGCTGCGGCACGATAACACCAAACAGTCCGCTCTCCAGATCATTCAGCACCTGGTCGACAAGGAGCCCGTGGTACTTCAAATCCAGCGAGAGTTGGGAGAAGGCATGGATATCACCCAGACAGCCGCATTCAAACAGCTTGATAAGGAGATGTCGGAGCTTTCCGCACGGCATCTGAAGGATCTAGAAGCCCTCAAGGAGGAGATGGCTGATGCTGAGCGAAGCCAAGACGAGGAAACGCGAAGAGAGCTTCAGGAAGAAATGCGCAAGGTAGAAGCCGAGCTGTACAAGGCCCAGAGCCAGGCATCTCGGCTTGCGTCTGACTATCAGACTGAGTTACGCAGGATCGAGGAGATACTACAGGTGAAGGAAGGGTGATTTGCCGAACCATGTCACATTGTGCAGTATTCGCGAGCTGGCTCGTTCTTTTGTTTAGCGCTCTTGTAGTGTACTGTTGAACGTCGATGGATGTTGTTGTGGTTGGAATCTAGATGTGCAGGGCCACATGCTAGACGCCACTAATCCAATGCAACCTGGAGCTTTGGGTGACGGGGTATTGATTGTGGCATGGTTCTCGGCGCAAGCAACGTTTGCGTTCGCCCATAGTCCTGTGGCTCCGCGAAATCCCCGTATATTCAGGGGTAACCCGGGGCAGCAGGATTCGTCGTGGCCGTCTTAATAGCCGATCAGTGAAACGCTGAAAAGGTGTTTTCGCGCCTCGTCTCTGGAGGGGGTGTTAGCAAGAACCGCAAACATGCGTCCTCCGATCGGTGTCACTGGGCAGTGTGAACAGGCTGCATGTTGTAGGCTCTTGTAGGTGATATAAGGATATGCTCAGTGAACTTGCAGGTCGAACTCACTTGTTTTCCGCCGTTTACTTCTACGAACCCATCCCATTCGGCCATTGTCATTCCTTGCCGTCCCCACGATTACTAACCACCAAAGTTACCATGGCTCTTCGCGGAAAAGAGATCAGAATTGCGTACGTTCTCGGTCCACTGTCTGGCCCGCCGTTCTCTGAGACGGCATTTACAGGGTGATGGGAGCTACTGGAAGTGGTAAATCGACCGTACGCAAAGCTTTGAGTACGACGCGATGCAGAACTAACCGTTGTATTTTACAGTTCATTAATCTCGCTAGCGGGTCCAACCTGCCTGTCGGTCGTGGCCTGGAGAGCTGTACGTCCGAAGTGCGGACGTCCAGGCCGTTCCTTCTCAATGGCCGCATCGTCACCTTGATTGACACGCCCGGATTCGACGACACGACACGTAGCGACACGGACATTCTCTCGTCCATCGCGGCGTATCTGTCCAACACGTAAGTTACTTCCCCGTTGTCAGGACACAGAACGACCTAGATGACCTCTGCTATGCGCAGTTATGAGCAAGGCGCAAAGCTTGCCGGTATCATCTATATGCACCGGATTTCCGATGTCAGGATGGGCGGCACGTCGAAGCGCAACTTTCGTATCTTCCGTGAGCTGTGCGGAGATAGCACCCTTCGGAACGTCCTCATCGTGACCAACATGTGGTCGAACGTCGACCCCAAGATAGGGGAGGCACGCGAACAAGAGCTTGCCAACAACGACAAGTTCTTCAAACCAGCCCTTGAAAAGGGTGCGCGACTCCTTCGCCACAGTGGCAACCAGGCATCTGCCCTGTCCGTCCTTCGCCATTTGATCAATAACCAGGCTGCTACGCTTCTGATACAGCATGAGATCGTGAACGAGCGCAAGAATCTGGCCCACACCGCCGCCGGTGCTGAGCTCACCCGCGCATTGAGGGAACAGGCGGATCATCACGATGAGGAGCTCAGGAAGCTCCGCCAAGAGATGGACGCTGCGATGCGCGCCAAGGACGAAGAGACTAGGTGCGAGCTCCAGGAGGAAGTCGACAAAAAGCGGGAGGAGATTGAGCGCATACAGCATGATGCCGAGCGTATGGCGGCAGACTTCATGGCAGAAAAGGCACGACTAGAGTCCAAGATCGCGGAAATGGAGAACGAAAATCGTCGTCATATGCAGGAGCTCGAGGGATTGCAGGAGCAGGTCCTCCAAGCACGCAAAGAAGTCGAGACATCGCAGGTCGAACACGTACGACGTGAAACTGAACTGCTAAACGCGAAAAAGGAAGCGGAAGAACGAAAGGCCCGTCAGCTTGAGGAGGAGCGCAGGGCTCGAGAGCTCGCCGAAGCGCAGCACCAGGAGCACCTACGTGCCCTGCAACAAGAGATGTTGCGAGCCGAAGCCGAGAAGAAACGGGATGAAGCAGAGCAGGCGGAGAAGATCAAGGCAGAGCATGAGCGGGCCCTTGCACTCGAAGCAGAACTCCAGCGTCAGGCGAAAGCCAAGGAGGAAGAAGAAAAGGTCAGACTACTAGCGGAGGAGCGCGAAAGAGCTCGCTTGCAGAACGAGATTGCGAAGGCTCGACAGGAGATGGAGAGGGTTGCCGCTGAACAAGAACGTCGCGAGCGCGAGGCCGCTTCCGCAAGTCAAGCCCAGGCGGAAGCTCACGCTCTCCTCCTCGAACAACAGGACCAGGCACTAGAGCGCGAGAAGGAGAGGTACCAGAGACAAATCCTGGAAGAGACGGAGCGGGTGCGCCGGACCTTGGAAGAAGCTCACGCCAAGAAGGAACAGGAAGCACGAGCTCTGCAGAAAGCAGAAGAGGCTCGTATTTGGCAACTAGAAGAACAGCATCGCCTCAGACTACAGGAGGAAGAACAACGCCGGCTAAGCCTGCAGGAGGAGCTCACACGCCAACGTAAGGAGAAGGATGCGGCTGCCGAAGCGGATCAGGCTCGGAGAGATAGCGAAGCGGAAGCAGCAAGAAGGATTCGAGAGGCGGCCCTAGCAAAATTCGAGGAAGAACGCCAGCAGGCCAAGCTGCGGGAGGAAGCCTTTAGGAAACAGCTCGAGGAAGAAGTCGAGAGAGTTCGGAAGGCGATGGAGGAAGAGCTAGTTGAAAAGGAACAACGAGCCGCAGAGGCAAAGCGTGCCGCAGAACTCTCTAGAGCGTTGGCGTCCGAGGCTCTAGAGAAAGCAAGATTGGCGGAAGAACATGAGCGCAAAAAGAAAATGGAGGCAGAGCTAGCGGAACTTCACAGGCGAGTTGCGGACGCTGAAGACTACCGACGACGGCTGCAAGCGGAGGCAGCGGAGCGAGAGGTCGTGGAACGCCAGAAGAATGCCCAGTTGCAAGAAGAGCTCGCAAAAGCTCGGCGGGAGGCAGAACTGGCTAAAGCAGCCCAAGAACGGGCTCTTAAGAAAGACCCACCATCCGGTTTCGTGCTACCGATACCATTCGTCGTGTGGAAAGCCGCCATGCACTGGCTGGGTGCAAGATAGACATTGCGAACGAACTCGACCCTGGACCTTTCCTCGATTGTCTTCGTTCCTGTTAGTATTTTCAGTATGATATCTATTCGACCGCCCTTCGTCGACATCATGTAGGTTTACGCTGACCTGTACAGTACAATCAATGGTTATCGTGGTGGACTAAATAGCGACTCCTGACTTTGGTACTCATGGATCCCGTGTCAGTCGACGCATAGTTACTAACTACATCGCGGCGCCATAATCTCTTGAACCGAAGACACTGATCATTATGTCCATCGGTGACGGGTATCGGGTACAACCTCCTTCCGCAGATCTGCGCATGTCATGTCTAGACAATAGCAAAGCGCAAGGGCCAAAGGAGATAAAAACGACAGCTTACGCTAGTAAGCTATTTTGCGCAGTGAGATGTGGTAGGCTTGTGCTGTCCTTTCGTTGTACGCTTTGGCTGAGCCCTTGACCCTTCGTTGAGCCACGACACAGCCTGTTGGTAGGTACGGTTCCCGAGACGAATATAAGACCGAAACTACGCATCGTCGGTGAGGCCACCGATCTTTCCAGAGCATGCATTCATCGTAGGACAGATTCATTACAACCGTGAATATGAGCGACGATAAACCTCGATCATACGTTATCCCGGACTGTACATTAGCACTTGCGATTGGGGAAAGGAGAATCAGCGAATGAAAACAAAGGAAGGCACGAAACGCTCTTTCTGCACTGAGCCATCCTATACTTTTACTAGGGGGTACTGTGCCGTCCACGTTTCCAGATATTTCCAAGAATGTATTGACGATGGAGATGGCTGGAATCAGAGGTGACCGATTTCTACAAGTTCCAATGTTCCGTTGTTGGCGACAGATCACGAGTGGCTCTAATTAGGGTCAAAGCGCCATTCGGCAACAGAGGAATAGAGTCACCTTATACCATGCCAGAAAGAGTGCCTTGAGCATTCCCTGGAGGAGCGCGGACCCCCCTCATCACGTCAAGTCTCGATGAGAATAGGTCAATTGACCTAAATTTACGCGTCAATGAAGACGCAGGCTCGCCGAGACACAAGCCATCCGACACTGTACACACAGATGTGTTTAATATCCATAAAGTGGGGCATCTAGATGTCCATCATGCATCAAGGGCCGCCAAAAGTAGGGGGGCCTTTGAAGGGACTCGAAGGAGACAGTGCGGCCGAAACTTCGAATTTTTGTTTTGTTGCGAAATGGCTTACGTGACGACTCGGATTCCGAATCACCAAGTTGATTTCGTTGGCAGCAAACCGACTCCTTTGCAAGGCATGAATCGTTGCGTTCAGGGTTGACAGCCAATCATATGGGGAATAATTACAAGGTACCGGAGTGCACTCAGAATAGTATGAGTAGTGTCAGTAAAAAATCATTTCGTCAAAATAGGCATATATCGTATCTAGATATCATCGTTACGCCTTCAGATCATTTTTCTCGTCAATAGGGTAGTCTGACGAAACCTCCAACTCTCCCGTACCCATCCGAGAAGTGTCGAATCCGTTCTCCTCCAAGTACAAGCGGAACTGTAGAACAAGGGTCATAATCAACTATTTGAGACGGGGGCGATCCTACACATACCGCCTCATCTTCCGCCGCCATCCCATCATGCGAGAGAGGCTTGACAAAGAAGAATACAACTATGGCACTAAGGATAGCGAGACCGCTACCAATCCAAAAGGGGCCAGTAGTTCCATTGATGGAGCTGGAACCACCGAAGTCTGCGCAACATTTGAGCTCGGGTATCCACCAAGTTCACAAATACCCACCAGAAACGATGGACTTCCAGCCTACCAAATATGCGATCAGCTAATCATCACCAGAGCCACTCATATGGTATCCCACATACAATATGTGCCGACAAATGCACCTACTTTCCCAACGGCCGCAGCGAAACCATAGTATTGTCCACGAACTGCGGTGGGTGAGGTCTTGGAAGCAAGAATGCCAAGGCAATTCCCAGGGCCTACACGTATAAGAAAAAGATCTCAATTAATTACTGGGCCACTCACCAAATTCCCCGAAGCTCAAGAAGATACCGTATACGACCTGCGATCAAATGGATATAAGTTTGTTGTCTCATATAGTCCACGACTTACCGCAAATGCGGCGATGTGTTGTGCTATGCGACTATACAGACCACTCATAATGAAGCCAATGATTGCCTGAGCAAGTAAACCAGTGATCTGGTAGAGTACCATGAACTTCGCGATCATGCAATCATGAGCCGTAAATTGGGGAGACATTACCATTGTGTTCTTGGGGCCCAAGTAGTCGACAACGAATGCGCCTATGACAGTCCCTGGGATACTCGTAAATGGAGGGTAAGCAGGAGTTCACGGAACAAACCAAACCTGGGATGTAAAAGAGGCTAATGGGGGTGAGTAACTAAAAGTAGGATGAGAAAGAAAGCGAACTTAATAACAACACTCCAACCGAATACGACCGTCAAGTCAGTGGAGTTTCCAGTAACACTTTACGGAATCACAATCAGTATTATAATCCATCAAAGGCGGGGTTCAACTTACGCGTCAGTGATCGTTGAAGAGTAGAGTCCGAACTGCATATGGATTGGCCATCATGAGATAGAAACGGAATAAATGGTCTCACTGGATACCTACGTGCATGTTAGGATCGCGGTGAAGGATTAAATCGAGTGTACGTACGTGATGAAGTCATATATAAACCTATATCACACAAGTCGATATGTGATAATCGAACCCGGAACAGGTTCACCAACTTACCAAGCTAAGGAGATCCCAAACAACCCTTTCCAATAGCGCTTGATGACCAGATGGTACGGGATCCGCACGGATTTCATCGAGTTTTTCTTGTAACTTGGTGGCTCTGTCATGCGTAGACGCCATAAAAACACAGCGAGAGCAGGAACAACGCCTAGACCAAGAGAAAGACGCCACACGGCCCGGAGATGATTGATTCCGAAGCTATAAAGAAAACGTGAGGGTTAGTTCTGACTGCGGTACATGATGCGGCCCACATCCAGTACAAAACCAAAGGCACGAAGGCGCCAATTACAAAACCAAAGTCGATCATAGTATCTGTGACACCGTTTAGATCTGGAGTACAAAGCTGCAGCGGGATGTACATACTAGTTGCGAGCGCCAGCCACCGGTGTTGAGCATTCTTTGCAATACCCTCTTCTTCTGTTTGCTCCGATGCGGAGACCGAACCACATGGGTATTCCGCCCCGATTCCAATGCCTAGTAGGAAGCTTTGGATTGCGATCATGACGTGATGATGCAGTGATTATGAATGAGCCACCTTACCGGCAAGTGGAAAGCATGGCAATCATCCCACCAAAACTACCATTCGCACCCGAAGAAGCAGCGGATAAGCCAGCGAAAAGCGCAACAATACCGGATGCAGTCAACTGGAGACTTCGTGAGGTTGATGCGACTACAGGTTCTGACTGACACGCACCATGCCAAATTTGCGACCGACCTTGTCGGATAACCAGCCAAAGGTCAACATACCTACCAACATGCCTAGTAACGTTCAGATCATTGACAGCAATGCGAGGCAAAGAAGACAGGACCTGCAAAGCTCACACTGGACAGTGTGCTACTATAGTTGTTCGCGGCGAGCGCGTCAGCACCGTAGATGATTGTCAAGACTGAGTGAGATGAATGACCAGAACGGAGATCGGTCAATGGTCGGTGCCTCACGTGTATTGACTATAGATGTGATATTGAGATAGCGAACACCCCGCAAGGAGGAGCAGACATACCCATTCCAATGACATTGTTAGAGTAACCTAGTGACAAAATAGCTGAGTGCACACGACAAGACATAGTAGGTGATGTAGATACCATCGGAAAACAATGCGGTTCCGCAACTGTTTGGCGAGGTGAGTGGGTTGAGTAAAGAAACAAAGAAAGAGATGTACGCAAAGATGAGAGAAACCCTGGACAGGCCTCCAGCTTGAGATTCGGGCATGTTGGCGGATGGGAGGAAGGGGTAGCGACCGGCGCCAATCGACCATCAATCCGGCCATTCTTATACGTCCACATTAGGAAAAGACGTGACCTGGAAGAACTGGGTCTCCAAGGGAGTATTTTTTACAGACTTTGCGATCATTGGCTAGCAAGCGGCAACGTTCGTGAGCCGATTCCGATTGATGGGATTCCCGAGACGGCGACACCTGGCGACACGCTGCACTCTGTAAATGATTCGAATGCATCAGTCCTTGTCAGGCACCATGTACAGCGTGATTGGCGGCGGGCGTTGGAGCAGCAGAGATGTGTAAAGAAGGCAACAGGACCTTTGCCACCGGCCTGCGAACCAGATATACAGTTATGACGGATGTGAAATAGATTGATTGACTTGCTTCACCTGCATCAACGACGTCCAACATGGCATGATCGGTCAAAAGCTGGTGCCGACGTGCCACATGGGAATGTCACTCTGTGGCTGTGAACTGTACATAGGCCAATCAGCAAAGGGAATCGACGTCGAGGTGTCCCCGTCCGAAAAGCTATATAATTCTTGCACCACTCACTATTATCACAGCCTGTGGACAAAGCAGAGTACCACGATGAGACTACTTGTATTCGCATCAGTCAGGGGCCATTGGAGGATTGTTCTCACACACCTGGGGTGCCGAAAATCGAGTGATCGATGTTTGTTGTGTGATGATTTCAAGGCCATACAAGCGTGCTCGCAGCAACTCGGACGATCCAGAGTCACCCTCGCCGCCATCCCAAGTCAAGTGTGAGGGCAGCTCGTCTCCACCGATCGTCGAAAGAAGACTCGTCACTTCGGGGACAAGGCGCTTCACTCCCATTCCCAACGACTGCCTGCCACCCTGCACAAATTACAAACAGAACCGATCAGAGTGGGTAGCAAGCCGCGCCAAGGAATTGGAGGCCCTGAGCCTCATACCGGGGAGGAGACTATTCCGGTCAGTCCTAGGAAAGAAACCTATCCCTTCTCCTCGCTCCTGATCAATATCCACTAAACATCTAGGGAGGATGGTTTAATCATCGACTGGTACGTCACAGACATCTTCCTGATCCACTTCTCTGACCTCGCCACAGGAAGAGCCCCGTCCCTGTTTGGTCAGACACCCTTGAGCCCGACCCCCAGGACCTTGCTGCCACAATTATGCTTGCGCACAGATCAAACGCACAATGGCATCGCCCCGCCGTTCGCAAAGTGTCACCTCACAAGCCCGAAACCACCCCAGAACACCCCAGAACACCCCCCATTTCTGGTGACGTTTCTGAGGCCGGGCTATCCCCAAAGAAAAGGTTTCCGGTGCCGCCACGGCCGTCGTCGAAACGTCGAAACGTTCCCTCTCAATTGATCTACGTTAACTCGTCTCAGAGTGGGCCAGATCCGTCCTCGTGTTCAGAGAGCCCGAGATTCCCTGACGAGACAGAGCGCGAAGCTCACTCCCCGTCGCGTGATCACACATCCAGTTTATCACGCCACGTACCTATACCGTCTGACGTCTCATCTCAACATGGCCAGTTCGACGGCCCCTCGAGGCCCCGTAGTAACGTCTATGACCAGTCGATCGCCCTTGGTGCATCTCGCGGGACAGAGGAGGAGATGTCGGAGATGACTCTGGACTATCTTCGGCAGTAAGCAACAGGGCGAGGATTGCTGGTTTGAACTGACCTAATCTACCGGTAGATATGTCCAAACTTACGAATCGGACAGAGCAAGTCTTGCCTCCGCATACGCTAGCAACGCTTCGTTTGCTTATCGTGTTCACTATATCGTACAAGATGTTGGTGGGAGGGCGCCCCAATACACCTGTAGGTCATGCTTCAGTTGTACTACCTCAGGGAGGCATCTAATGCTCGGCCTGGTCTACAGCCTCCGGCATCAAACGGACCCGTCTCGACATTGTGACCACTCTACTTGCGCTCCCTTGTCTCCATTCGAACGGCCAAAACCCGAGCATTGCACAGATCGAATACGACATCTTCTATCTTGGAGCCGACCTTGGGATGTTTGTGGTCTGTCGTGCGGTGGATTCCACCAAAACGGTCGTACATAATTTCATTCTGCAGAGGAAAGAAGTTGATGTCGAGGATGCGGTCATTGAGGGCGTCTGGCCCCTGACAGCCGCCGCCCATCAGATTCTCGTCTTCCAAACATGAGCTTATGGGCACGATGCTTAGGTGCATGTTTGTTCTAGCCACGTCATGTGCGAACGATGGCAATTGTGCGTGCAAGATGCGTTCCGTTCTCACGTTGATTCTCCTTGCACCAAGAGTTTGTCTGGGATTCGTTCTCATGCGGGTCCCGCCTACGTGGCATCACTGGACGCTGTGTACCACGTTGGTGGCAGCCGGCTTGAAGGCACGCCTGCGCACTGCGATATGCCCGTCCGCCTTGGCCCGGTCTCTTTGGTGACAAACATCCTGCTGCAGAACATGCATTGTGAGCGCGTTGCCTCGTGCAAATCTGTGCCTAGGATGCTCCAGACCGATTTGGAGCGCCCGAGGTAAATCGCACAAATGGCCAGAACAAAAAATCAAGAGAATTACATGGCACGGCCATAACTGCTGAAAGGTCGACGATGAGTGTGAACAAGTAGGGACAGAGGGAAACCTTGACTTGGAACTGTCATGGACGTCGGTAGACAGGAACGTGTCGCACCCGGCTTGGGGAATTCAAAGTCCGCTGTTGAGACACTCTTTCTCCTTGTTTTCGCTACCAGAGTAGGCGCTCTCTTTATTCAGCACCAGTCCATCCCGCATCCTTTCCTTCACCCCTCCTCGGACTGGTGTCCTCCAAAGTTTTTCCCTTCATCTTAAATGACGACCCCTCATGTTATAGCCTCATCCTCGGGGCATCACTCTCAATCCACAACTTCGAATGGCATCATCGGCAACCATTTCCGCGTTGGCAAGAAAATCGGAGAGGGCTCGTTTGGCGTCGTGTTCGAAGGTGGGCCAACTCAAACCAACATACGTTTCCTCCCTTTTTGGAAGAACTCGAGGGTCGACTAGCTGTGTGGGAGTCACTAGAAGTATTGGGCGCTTGAATGCTTCAACGCGGAGATGACTACTTGTCGGCCCTCCCGTGGTCATGGAGATGCAGTGGTCCTCCTAAGATATACTACATGGCCGTAACCTTGGCATCATTGATGTCCAGTCGATGGTTCCTTTCTCCTCTGTCCTAATCTTGTCTCACGATCGTTCGTCCTGAACTCAACCCTCCATTTTTACAGGCACCAAGCTGCCCACAAATCAGCCCGTTGCTATTAAATTCGTAAGTTACCGTTCCCCGAGGAGACAACTTTTTGATCCTCGTGCTTTCTCAAAGGAACCACGAAAGTCCGATGCTCCCCAATTACGGGATGAGTTTCGATCCTATAGAACACTCAACGGTACATGTGCGTATATTTGTCTTATTCCCTTGCCTCCGCGGTTCAAGCTGTGATTTCCAGTGGGTGTCCCTCAAGTACACCATTTTGGGCAGGAAGGACTCCACAATGTCCTAGTAATCGATTTACTTGGTCCCAATCTTGAGGATCTCTTTGACATGTGTGGACGCAAGTTCACCATCAAGACAGTTTGCATGGCAGCAAGGCAGATGGTGAGCAATCTCGACATCATGTTATATCTTCATGTATGCGCATGCATACTTCAAATGTACATACCACGGTGTAGGATCGTAATCGCGTTGTCTTTCGCTCGATCATTCCTTGATTCCCGTATACGTGTTTGTCCATGGACTAATTCTACTCTAGATCACCCGCATTCAGTCGGTCCACGACAAGTCACTCATTTACCGAGATATCAAACCCGATAACTTCCTCGTTGGCGTCCCCGGCACGAAAACCGCCAATGTTATTCATATCATTGGTACGTACGATTTCTTGTACCCGTCAAATTTGTCATCCTTCGATCTACGTCTTCCCCGCGGTTTCACATTTATTTTGGTCTCGTCGCCGTGATGGCGGTTCCTGGCAGATGTCACTGCAGTTGTCCTGAACTTGCCTGACTTTCTGGCTGTACAGATTTTGGCATGGCGAAGCACTACCGAGATCCGAAGACCAAAGTTCACATCCCCTATCGCGAGCGCAAGAGTCTGTCTGGTACAGCCCGATACATGTCTATCAATACGCACCTTGGTCGTGAACAGTCTCGGAGAGATGACCTGGAGTCCCTGGGTCATGTGTTCATGTACTTCCTACGGGGCGGTCTTCCTTGGCAAGGACTCAGGGCTGCGACCAACAAGCAAAAGTATGAGAAGATCGGAGAAAAGAAGCAAACTACCCCCATTTCGGAGCTGTGTGAGGGCTTTCCAGGTACGTTCGTCCCTTTGATGCACCGCAATGTCAGCGCTGTCCGCGAGGGCACGATGACAGCGACCTTCTCGACACATGACGTCCTTTCTTACCCCTTGCAGAGGAATTTGCCATTTACATGAATTACGTGCGAAAGCTGGGATTTGAGGAGTCTCCTGACTACGACTTCCTTCGCGAGCTCTTCGCCAAGGTTCTCAAGAATGTCGGGGAGCAGGATGATGGTATCTACGATTGGATGTTGTTGAACAATGGCAAGGGATGGGAAGCTGGCAATGTGTGTAATGCGAGCTCCATCCTCAAACTTTCACATAATACCCTTTTCCGACAGACACCTTCCTCGCTATTGGCACAGGCACATGCAACTGCGAACATCCCACATACACCTCGTCATCGTGACACCAATCGTCGTCCCCGAGCCCCGGTAGTCGATTCATCGTCACCATCGACACCCCTGGTCCTTACTCCAACACCTGCTCATCATAAGAGTGCGAGAAGACCTGGAACCCGCGAAGGCCATGGAGCGCGAGATTCGATGACCCGCGGGGATGGCAATGCGCAAGCCACAGCCCCCGTTAATAGACAAGCCAGCCAGACGCCGCGGGATAGTCCGGGACTTTCTCCTCATCCTTACGCCACTGTTCCCACCCCGTCGGGCTATCGGACCAAAGGATATGGGCGGGTTTCACCGGCTCCCCCACCGCAAGCGGCGGTGGCCATGAACGGTGCTCATGGTGGACGCACCGAAGGATCTGACTCGTTCCTGTATGGTGTTCAAGCCCACGGTGGGAAACAAGTGGCTAATTCGCGGGAGGATACAACTGGTGGCACCGTTCTCCGTGATGGCACGCATGCACGAATGGCCGTGTTTGAGAGCCAGATGCGCGGGGGTGATGATCCTGAGGATGACCGGCATCCCAAGAAAAGAGGCATCTTTTCGAGCTTGTTCTGCTGCAGGGCGTGAATTATCATTGGTTGATCCATCGGTTGGTTAGCATGCGCAGGTCGCACTTTCTTTTGGGACTCTGGTGAGTTGTTTATGTTTATAAAGTGGTGTGTTTTACTGACCGAAGTAACAGCACGAGGAACTCGACAACGGGCGCATGATCTATCTTCCTATCGCTATTATACATGCTCATCTACCTTTGCTAAACTTTACCACGGGAATCATGTCGTTTTCTCGCAGGTCGACGATATCCTCAATTGGCTCATACCCTACAGTCGCTACGTGGCACTACCCCTTGAGTATTCCCGGTTCCGTCTTTTATGGCCCATGAGGGGAAATGGAATTGATTCGTTGTCTATATCATGATGCTTGTGTATTGCGTATGTCTACTTTATTTTGCTTTCGGGATGGCAGGGTGGCCTCCGCATCTGGCGAAAGATAATCGAGGTTTTATTTGTGTTTCTCCAACGATTTTACCGAGAAAGCGCCCTCATTGGACAACAGACATGTACACTGTGAAGGGAGAAGGTGAAAACAAAATGTACAAGATAGCAGCGCGACGGCCAAAACGATTCTGTTCGTGTCTGCCTAATCATACACTCCTCAAACATGTGACAAGCGAAAGCAACGTCCATGCAGGTCGGGCCGGGTCTGACCCCCTCCTGTTTTCCCAGCTTGGTCGATGACAAGCTACAATTTGCCCGGTTTGGTGTTGGCTGCATCCCTCACGCCGGGCCCGCCAACCCTGCGGCCAATCTCCCCAGGGGCCGCGGTGTCCCTTGGAGCCGCACTCTGTCCGGCACTAGTTTCTTTATGGAGAACTGCGCGCGTATTGGATGTATTAATGGAGCTGGTAGAGCTATGCAGCCCCTCGGGAATGTTGGAGCTGGTGGTGAGATATGAGGCGGACGCGGGATAAGCACCAGAGGGAACCTGGTACGGGGTATTGGAAGGGTCGGGTTCTGATACGACGTATGTGCGCGTTCCTGAGGATGACAGGTGTGGCTCTGGAGAGCTGTCGTGCTGTTTCTCGTAGACGGAGGTGGGGGTGGGTGGGTTAGGGGACGTCAGGTGTGTGGTGGCGTTGAGGACGACAAAGGGGGAGTGGAATGGGCGGACGTGGGCGAGGCGGGGGAGGCGGCGGGCGGCCATGTTGACGGCGAGGAGAGAGTGGAGCGCGTGCGAAGATTGGGGGCACATGACGATGACATAACCCGTTCCCTTGGATCGTTGACCTGACGATGGCCGTATCCCGCGGCTCAGCGGAGTCTTGCTTTGACCCACGCCCGCCTATTGTCCTCCGGCGGGCACTTGTGAAATCGCTGGCGCCGGGGTGGTTGGGTCCCTGAGTCCCCCGACCCAATGACGAGGCATTTCCGACCTCGACGGCGCTGACCCATCTGCCCGTCTGGCACTCCGATCATCCACAACGCTTCTCGTGCGTGTCTCCACCTCCACTGGCACAACCCCTGGTATCCATGCGCAAATCGTTTGGGTGCAGCTCGAACGGCTAATCACAGCGGGCATGCGAATTGGCTCCCCGTACGATGCTTCTCAGCCAGATCTCCCAGCACGAGGTCGTGTTAATCGGGAAATGCTTTCGTGCTTTTAACCATATCCGTTAATTTAGGGTTCGTGGCCAGCCTGCACTCATGTTGTCATCGGTTGATGGCAAACGCCGTACCCCACTCGTGCCACTGCGTGTAGTTCCGATCGCAAGGTTCGCACTATTCCTTTGGAGGCAGCCATCTGATGCAGTGCGCGATCTAAGCTTCCGATCCACCCTGTCTCAAATTACTGACCTCTGCTTACCCACCAATCCATGCATTATCCGGCAATCTCACTCGTCAACCGATGAGGAACGAAACCGTAACCTTATTGACCGACCTCCGCGGGTCCTCGATGGTTTGAAACGCTGTGTGCTGACATACGGAACTTGCCAGGTACATCGCCAGAGACGCACGGCAATCCCGCAGCGACTTGGCCAACTCCTTGTAGTACCACGTAACTGAGCCGTATTCCGCAGGTCAGAGACGCCGTCGCCTTATGAATCCTCAACTAATCCCCCGACACACTCAGAGCGTCCTCTGCCACAAAAATTAATGCTAACATCAACCGTACCATGCTTCTCACTGACCGTTTATTCCAACCCCGTGCCCTCAGGTTCATGTAACTCGAGGTTGAAAGTGCGGCGAAGTACGGCCATGAATGACACGGCGATCATAGTCATCGATCGGACTTCTTGTGAAATACGGCAGGGATTATATTCACTCACCACACTTGGTGATTTTTCATTCAAAAATGAGGTGGTCTGGCCACTTGCGACAGCTCCATGTCTCATATCAGTGGGCGCGACCTCCACAGGGGACCCATCGGACAGATTATTATCAACCATCGGTTACAATGCGCGTTTCCATGTGAGTCAAAGGCCGCAGGCGTTCATCTATATAGACCATCTCATATGGAGCAAAAATGGGCCGTACGACCTGCATCTATTGGAGAGCAATACAGTTCTAGGCTCTCACACTTTTACGCCCTTTACGACCTGGGCTCCATTTCTCTCTCTTTGCTAACCCGCAGTGGCGACGATTTGTCAGTACGCCTCGGCGATACCTTGATCGCCTGTGTAGCTCGGAAGTCGCCCACGACTCTTTAAACTAGAATCGGACTTTTTTTTTTTAGATTTTCGGACCTTCCGACCTGTTCCTTCTTTCGGGTGTCTCATGTTATCCCGCACTCAAAATTGGCACGACCACCTGTGATCTTGTAGATGTCAGGCCTCGGGGCCGAGACCGGTTTGTCAATGATGCATTGTAACGAGGCGGCCCCCTCCTTGCATACCTGTACGTTGCGATAACAGCCTTGCGCTCGCCTGCGGTGATGCCGTAGGGTGATTTATGCAGTACCGTGTGCTTGCCGGTATAGGGTTTGGGAAATTCTCATAAATAAAAACTGATTGTGGCGGTATTCCGCCATCTATCTTATGACAGCGTCTGGATGAAAGCACAGTATTTGGTTGGACCGGCCGCCAGGAGTGCTTCGCTGGAACGAACTTGAACCGGACAATAACTGTGGTGCGCGGGGCCGCACGTGATTTCTGGCGGGCTAGCACATGGTTCGTGATTGTCTGCCTAACCTGCGGTAACTAGTCGACACGTATGGCCGCCTCGTCAGCTCATCGCCGTCGTACACCATATGAGTATGCTGATTGAGTACATAACGGCCGATAATCTGCCGCGATACGATACGGCATGTCCCTGGCTACTCCAAAAGGCAACTCCTTTTTTGGTATCTGTCGTATATCGAGAGCTTTCCACTGGGCCATCCTTGACTGCGACTACGACCGCGATCAGCTACCATCTTCCCATCATGATACCTTCTGTCCTCGCACATTTCGCCATACGAAGGATCCACGGTGGTAGTTCTCGTTCCGACACCGCTTTCGGTGCCACATGCACACGAGGTCCTTCCACTCCTGTCCATTAACTTAAGTCCACGGACATCACTCAGGTCAAGTTTGCACTCTGCTCGGCACTTGTGATACCGTCACCGCGGCTTCGCTTGCATAATACTGTCCAACCTAACCGATATTTCCCTGTTTCTTTGTCATGACGCTCAAGACGGTTGCTCCGCATTCGATGCCCCGCTTCCAGAATACCTCACACCTTGTGTGGCCATACGCTTCCCTAGCCGATGCCTTGGGACATCTGATCTATATTCAAAGATCTCCCGTCCTTGGAGCTGTTCACGAGTCAAAAACTTCCCTCTCCGGTCCCTGTCTACTTCATGGTGCTAGATTGTCGGAAAGTCGATCCTGCTTTTGCTTCCGATTTCCGAATCCGTGAGCGTCTCTGCGGTAGGATTTATAACCTCCTCCCCCTGCCCCCATTTCTGTACCCATCATCCCGACAGACAACTTCATGCATCCTCTTTCCACCAAGGACGCTTCCATGCTTATCGTGGCTGCGGGCATTGTGGGCACATCCCTTCTCTCTTTCTGTCTCTCCTGACGTGTCTCCAAGGCTTGCCATGTAGTGTTCAACCGTTTCGAGCCCGCCAACCCACTCTCTCATGCTGCCCTCCTCGTTGTTGTGCCTATTGTCTTGACGCACGCCCTTCTATCTAGCTTCTCCTCCGTCATTCACGTTGCTGCATGCACCTACTCGCTCTACTACTCCACCATCCTCCTCTCCATACTTGTTTATCGACTTTCGCCATTCCATCCCCTCGCCAAGTATCCAGGACCCATACCGTGTCGCATATCCAAATTCTGGATGGCTTGGGTTTCCTCGGACGGGAAACAACACAAGTATTATTACGAATTGCACCAAAAGTACGGCGACGTTGTAAGAATCGGTAGAGTGTTTCACTTGCACCATTTTGCCCTCCACTGACTAAGCGAACGCTAGGTCCCAATGAACTCTCCTTTTGCAACGTGGACGCAATTTCTCCACTGATGGGCTACTTTGGCCTCCCAAAAGGACCACGTAGGTCAATTCCCTTGTCCTGTCGAGCACCAGAGCTTATTTGCCGCAGATTGGGATGGCCGGATGGCAGAGCAGACGAACATTAGAGCCTTGATATCCCTACGAGATCCCGCGGAACACGCGCGCCGTCGGAAGCCGTGGGCTAGAGGCTTTAGTTCAGACGCACTCAAAGGCTACGAAGAGATTCTGGGCAAGAGAGTCCACCAGCTTGTGACTGCGATCGAACAGCAACAACAACCAATAAACCTGGCAGAGTGGATTAGTCACTTTACGTGAGTTTCTCACCTCTCTTCCTGGTTGCAACCTAATGCGATGACCATAGATTCGACTTTATGAGTGATATGGCGTAAGTCGCTCCCGTCAGTGAGGATCGTCCCCATCTCAACGTGCTGTGCAGGTTTGGTGGGGGCTCAGACATGCTGCGCGACGGCGATAAGAATAATACTTGGCACCTCCTGGAAAGCGGATTACCGTACGTACACTGACTGATTGTCGATTCAAGTTACGAACTGATTGGATTTTTTTTAGAATGGCTTTAATCCTGACCCACCTTCCCTGGCTAGGGAAATATTACATTGCACTTCCTGGGATCGGTTCAGACTTGAAGAAATTCCGCACATTCTGTCAGGAGCGGGCGTTGCTCAGACGATCCCAAGGTTCTCAGTCCAAGGATCTATTCCACCACTTGGTAGGCAGTTGTGTAATGTACTCTCCGTGCCCGAAACTAAGCTGTACCCGTGACATTTTAGATCGATGAAGCGGGAATTGAGCGCTCCCCTCCCACATTTGGGGAGGTTGCTTCTGATGGTGTTCTCGCTATTGTCGCAGGATCAGATACCACCGCGACGACACTCAGCAGTTTATTTTGGGCGCTACTAAGCCATCCCACTGCTTACCGTCGACTTCAAGCGGAAGTCGACCGTTATTACCCTCCGAGTGAAGACGCCTTATCCACTGCTCACCACCCTCAGATGAAGTACCTCAATGCCGTAATGTGAGCTGTTTCACCTTTTTATAACTTTTGCACATAATTATCATGACACCGTTTCAGAAACGAAACCCTCCGATTGTTCCCGCCCGTTCTCAGTGGAAGTCAGCGTGGGGCAACAAAAAGCAGTGGAGGAAAGGTAGTGGGGCCTTGGTAAGTTATCGAGCCGTTTTGATTCCTATGCTTCTCATCCCTTGATTTCTAGTTTCGTACCGGAGGGGACGAATGCTTTTGTTCACTTCTATTCTCTCCACCGCGACCCTCGCAACTTTTCACCAATGCCTGACGCTTTCTGGCCGGAGCGATGGCTCTCTGCGGACGAGAGAAAGGCCTTGGGATACCCAGATACTAACGGTCAGGACAAGGCACCCTTCAGGCATAATCCGGCGGCTTTCATCCCTTTCTCGTTTGGGCCGGCAAATTGCGTCGGCAAAAACCTTGCGTATCAGGAGATGCGAACTGTCGTCTGTATGATGATACAACGGTTGGATTTCCGATTCGCGGACGGATATGACCCCAAATCCTGGGATCGTGATCTCAAGGACTATTTCGTGGCGACCAAGGGCAAACTACCTGTAGTCTTATCTCCACGGGTTTCGAGTAGGTGATGTTTACAGGAGCTCCATCAGTTTCAAGTTCGCACTGGACTAGCATAGAGCATCTAGTTATTTATTTTATACAGCCCTTTTACTCCGTACGGGCTCTGTACTTGTAACTACTAGGTTCGCTCAATGCGTGGCAAATTGACCATGTTTCTAGCTTTATATGTCAACCCAAGGCAGTGAGCGCTGGGAAATCACCCCCCGGATTTATACTTTGACTGAAAATGGGCGACCAAACCAAATGCAAGGACAGCTTTGAGTGTCAGGCGCCCACTGACTGCTCAACCTCATTACATCAGTGACTCGCGTGAATTAGACGCCCGGCTGCGCCTGATGCGATAGGTATTTCCGCCATTTGGGAAGAGAACATTATAATTTGTTAATGGGGCTGGGCTTCTATCCGTCCCTGTCGTGGTTATTTGCAAGACGTAGATTCGAAAGTGGATCTGCTTGTAGACGTCCCTGAACAATCGGGTTTGAATGAATTCACGCATAAATACATGAATCAGGGTCGCTCTCTCAGGTACGCCGAGGGTTGAAGATCAGTGAACCACCTCCGAATGGTCGAACGCATGTAAATACCAAGGATGAACATTGAGCCTCCGTCAGGACTGAAAATGCTGGTCGTAGCGGAAAGCAAGCATCGGGATCGATAGGAATGTCGCGGTGACCGTCGCTGTAACACCGGGTCCGGATCCGGGGCGAAGATTCGAAAGAATCACATCGTGAAAGGATTCCTCCGGTCGCATCTGTCGAGCTACAGGCTCTAGCGGGCCAAGATAGAAGCAATTGCGCTCGAGATAGATACGGCGAGATATTCCCAACACTAGTCACGATCTGTGATTTCTCCGTTCTCACCGTCAAAAACCTCGGCACCCGAATGATCGCTCTGGGCTGGTCACCTGAGTGCTCATCTGAGCGAAGACCTGGGGAGTTTTGGGTGAGCGAGGACATTACTCGGTGGTCGAGAGGCGTCACGGGTTCCGCTTTTCCGCCAGGTTGGCACGTTCCTCGAGGACGTGAACGTGGCATTGGGACAACCATTACGTTTGTTGATGCTGCTACCCTGCAACGGGCCGCCTACTTTCCGAAACTCGAAACATTCGGGCGACCCTGAACTTCCCTTTTTCGCATGTGACCACCAATCAAAACTTCTCGTACGAATGGGAGAACTCCAAGTGTCCACGTTAGAACGGGACTCATATTAGCAGTGACTAACAGCTTGAGATCCAGCGCCGTTTCAGTCAATCTGAGGAATGGTCAGTTGCGACAATGCCTAAGCCTCAAATGAACTTCTTGGGAGTTCGTCGAAATCTCCATCTTGACCGCCGCGACGGCGGCGGGGTGCCCGCTCTTGTTTGCGCCCTCTTCGGGCGTACTATTCGGTGGCGCTAGTGGGTTCTTGTGCACCGGTGGGCCATCTTTGGCCCGGGTCCAAAGGTCATCCAGATGCGCCGGGACAAAGTATCTCGGAGCGCTCGTCCACCTGACGTACCCTCGACAGGATCCCCGTTGCCTGTATGGACGGAAGCCGCACTGGGCGCTGTCCTGTACAAGGAAATAACGCGTTTTCGCGTGTCGGATACAGTCGTCCTTTCGTTTCTACCGGAGCTCATCACGAATAGGTGATCCTTGTCGTGATAATGTGCGATCAGGAATGTAGTTCGTTCCGCGTCGACTAGAACGTCCCAGGCTTATTCCGGGTAAAAGGAGACTCTAGGCGCCGTTGATCTATGGCGTCCGCAATGACAATGCCGGTCATGGCATCATCGCGGAACCGCCACAACGGCCTTCCCAGACGCAGTAGATTGGTGCATGATCAGGGGTCAGATATAGTGATGGCTGGGCCTTACCTGCTACTTCCGGATTCGCAGTCAAAATCCTTCCATTGTTCTGGAAACGCCGCAGGCTTCTCCCCTCCCGAATTCCGTTAGATTCAGTGGTTTACTGTCTCCTCCCAGCACGAGGCAGCCCGGGATCACTACATAGGTTATTCTTTTCGCACTCCCGCATCCGGGGAGTGCGCCCGTCCGCTCAAGGAGTCTATTTCAAAAAGCCAAATGATCACATTCCACAGACTTGCGACCCTGATTCATTTCGGCATGCTTTATGGCGGATGGACTGTTGGCTTCCACTCGAGGTAACGTTTTCCCCAATCAGTAGGCTGTCATCAGTTCTTCACCAAAGATGGCCATCCAGCCCAGGCGGAGTCGAGTTGTCATTTTTGCGGACGGGCGCACCCGCTCGGGGTTCTATTTAGGTGCTGTACCCTGAGTTTGATCGATTTTATTCCTAGCAGGTGGTGATCGTACCCCAATGTACGTGGGCCTGATCAGACTGTGAGTGTAGTACCGATATTCCAACATACGATCGAGAACGGTCTAGGTGGTGACCGGACACGATCACAGTCTCAGAAATGATGGTGGTTGTATTTATTGTATTGTCCACATGCGTCCAGACCGAGATTTCAAGCTTCTGGAACCACAACTAGACTT
Organism: Pulveroboletus aff. carminiporus; assembly: GCA_038094195.1. Lineage (NCBI taxonomy): Eukaryota > Fungi > Basidiomycota > Agaricomycetes > Boletales > Boletaceae > Pulveroboletus > Pulveroboletus aff. carminiporus. Next base: position 157,173 of record JBBPTP010000001.1, on the reverse strand, counting down.
GGATGGGATTGGCTAACGCACCGGGCTTACTTAAGGTGCCTCTTTACGCTCGGGCCAAGAGAACTGATGTGGACGACCCGCAGCCATGTCCCTCATACTGGCGGTGAACGCAGGCTCCTCGTCGCTCAAAATATCACTCTATCAGCGGGCGGCAGAGGATCCAGAGACACCGATCCTTCTTTTGACATCCACCATCTCTTCCATCTCTGCCCCCCCAGCCAAGATCTCGTTCCAACGGGCCAACATAGATCAAGCAACCAGACTTCCTGACCCGTCCGAACTCCCAGCTTGCGACCATGAATCTGCGTTCGTTTACTTTTTGGATCGTCTCAAAGAAGGCGTAAACATCGACCGCCAACAAGTCAAGTATATATGCCATCGTGTTGTTCATGGTGGAGATTACACGGAACCCACAGTCATTTCAGAACAATCTTACCATCACATCGAAACATTGTCCGACCTCGCTCCTCTGCGAGTCCTTTCTGGCTTTTTCTGGTATTGTCCTAATTAAACTGCCTCTTGGCCAGACACAATGGTGCTGCGCTGTCCGTCATAAGCGCATGTCTCAAAGCATTGCCGCATGCAACGTCAATAGCATTTTTCGACACCGCATTTCACAAAGACTTGCCTTACCATGTCTCAACTTATGCTATTGATCAGAAAATCGCACGTGAACGCGGTCTAAGGAAGTACGGCTTCCACGGTTTGAGCTGCAAGTATCCATCCCCTTGGACAGTGTGTCCTCGTGCTTATAGTGGGATGTTTAGATGCCTCCATCAGACGCGCGGTTGCCAATTATTTGCACAAGGCAGGTTTCCCCGTTCTCTAGCCTCGCCCCTTCCCCTGAAAGGTGCTTGTCGACCCTATCCAGGATGAAGATCAGTTGAATATCATTGCACTGCATCTTGGATCTGGAGCATCCGTCTGCGCGATTCGGGGCGGAAAGTCCATTGATACATCCATGGGTCTCACTCCTTTAAGTGGACTGCCCGGGGCGACCAGAGCAGGAGATATTGATCCCAGTCTCATTTTCCATTACACGAGCGAGCCGCTAAGTCGGTTGAGTTACGACTCTGCGTCAACCAAAGAAGTCCACGTTACAAGGGTCTGCTTTCCGTTTCTCTACTCTTTCCCCTACACTCACCGCGACAATTTAGGCAGAGGAGATCCTCAATAGTCAAGCGGGCTGGAGAGCGTTGGCGGGCACTACCAACTTTGGGGAAATCACCAAGAAGGCCGACATCTCTACTTTACCATCGGACGCGACAGGGAATCCTCACACTCTGGCGTTCCACATTGTGCTCGACCGCGTATTGCACTACGTTGGTGCGTATCACCTGTCCCTTCGCGGCAGGGTCGATGCACTGGTGTTCGCCGGTGGGATTGGGGAACGGAGTCAAGAATTGCGGTACGCCATTGGGGAGGCCGTCAGCTGCTTGGGCTATTCCGCAATCGATGAGCGCGTGAACCAAGAACTGGAGCATTATGAAGGTACCGTCATCGACATCGGAAAGCACGACGGGGGAAAACGTATGTTAGTTTGTAGGACGGATGAGCAGTTTGAGATGGCGAGAGAATGTTCACTTACAGACAAATTTTGGCGCTGACTCGGCGCGTCCCTCGGCGTTTGTACTAGTGTAGGTTTCGGGGTTGACTATGGCAGCGATACATTGATAACTTGAATTGGTTGGCAGGATTGATGGAGACCTAGTTACCGTCAGACTCTGGTTTACGCTGCTGTTTTTGGGTGTGCATTCGGGTACCTGGTTGCTTCCGTTCGGCCTCGGGTTGATCCTCTTGCGAAGCAAGCGTGCGTCCATGCCAGTGAAGATTTCATGCGAGTTCTATCATGCCCCTCCTCCCACGTGTGAGACTAGACGCGGTTTGTTCCACTTTCCCGGCGCGCTGGTTTCCTACATGGTATGTTGGTGTGTCCCAGGCGTGCTTTACATAGAAAGCAATGTCGTGATCGACTGGAAGAATGCAACAACAGGGTGGATATTTGTGCGAAGGGAACAAGTGTAAGTGTGAATTTGACCACTGACAGCCACGCATGATTTGCGTCTCACTCGATGGTTTTTCAGGGGAGAGAAAATGACTTGGAAGGATTCCTGCCTCCGAGTCAGCAGCTACTCGGCCCGTGATTTCAGCCGGCCAGCAAAGCGCGATGCTACCCGACGGCAGGAACATTTACCGAAAAACCTGGCGGTTCAAGGCACTGGTGATTGAGCGAGCCTGAGACTCCCCAAAATGGCCTACAGGCATTTACACGTCCTACAGCACGAGTTATTCGAGCCACTCCCTAATGGAGAGTGGTATCCCCATATACTCTCCTCCTTCTGCAGGTCCTATATTTACGGACGGGATGCTTGAGTCAGCGTCACCCCCATAGAGTTGGTTCACTTGGCCTAAACTAACTGTCTCTGGGCCCGTATTTCTCATATTGCTACCATGACGAGCCGTGACAGAGTTCTTGACGAGGACACCCCGCTTCTTCGGGGAAAGTCCAAGACACCCTTGCCATGGGGTCAAATCGGTCTTATCTTCCTTGCCTTGACTGCGGAACCCATCTCATCAACGTACATACTTCCGTTCATCAACCAGGTCGGTCAACAAAGTCATGCTGTACTTGCGATGTCCGAAGCTCACGAAACGGATGTTCCATTTCTGTATAAAACACAGCTCATTGGCGAGCTCGGTATCACAGGTGGAGACGACCGTAAGATCGGTTATTACGCGGGTCTTATCGTATGCGCTCATACGTTTATGGAGATGCCACCACACTCATATTGCCCAGGAATCCCTCTTCTTTGTCACCCAAGCACTCACAACATGGCAATGGAGTCGAATATCTGATTTTATCGGTCGCCTACCCGTCGTTCTGATTGGTCTCATCGGTCTTAGTGTGTCCAACTTTTTGTTTGGCCTATCAAGAACTCTTGGAATGCTCATCGTCAGGTAAGTGAAGTTGACAACCTGTCCGAAAGTCGACTCAAGGGACGCCTCAAGTCGATGCATCGCCGGCGTCTTGAACGGCAGTATTGGCGCGATGAAGAGCATGCTCGGTGATATAAGTGACCCTACCAATATGGCCCAGGTATGTGCCATCGTACCGGCCACTTTTTGCATCGGGGCTACCATCGCGTGCGTTTGGACACCGACTGGTGTATTAAATTCCTCAGATTCACGCTACTCTGTAGTCCGTTGTATGGTGGTGCACTCGCAAACCCGCAAGAGCGATGGCCCCACGTCTTCCGAGGAGAATTTTGGGGAACGTATCCTTACTTCCTCCCGTCTTTGGTATCTGGATGTTTCACTTTGTTGTCGTTTTTGGTCTGTGCGATATTCATGAAGGAGGTACGACATCGACGTGCTTTCAATCTGAACGGTAATTAATCACACATTGTTTAGTCGTTGCCATCGAAAACGGGTAAAGCGCCCCGATTGCAGACACCTATAGTTGAGAGTTCTCCAGATAACACACCTACCAACGACGCACGACCAATCCCAATGTTAACCCTCATGAAAACCTACTCTGTAATGCTACCCATAGCCAACTACGGGATATTGGGACTTGTAGAAATCGGCTTCCTTATTCTTCTGCCCTTGTTCTACTCGTCACCCACTGAAATCGGTGGCCTAGGACTCCCGCCATCTATCATCGGCACATTCTTGGCAATATTTGGAATAGTGGATGGTATCGTACAGGCGTCGTTCGGCGCAAAGATCATAGAGTGGATCGGTGCCAAAAGATTGTTTTGTTGGGCTGTCCTTTGTTTTTACCCGCTAATCCTCCTTTTCCCAATCATGACCGCTGTCGCTATGGCGCAGCAAGAAGTCGGATCCATAATTTGGATCCTTCTTGCCGTCCAGCTTGTATTCATGGTCCTCATGGACCTGTCCTATAGTGCGTATGTTCAACTTCTGGAAATCAATCATCTCATTCGTCCTGTAGCTGTCATCTTTATGTTTGTCACAAAGGCGGCCCCTAACAAACAATCTCTTGGCTCCACGAATGGGCTCAGCCAGAGTTTGACGTCTATCGCGCGTGCAATTGGACCAGTATTGACAACTTCCTTGTTCGCCGTTTCCAAAGAGTTCAACGTTCTGGGCGGCAACCTGGTTTATGTCGTTATGGCGATACTCACCACCATATTGGTTGTGTTATCGCAACGTTTACCAGACTTGAAAGACGAAGAGTAATGACATCCAGTGGGAACGCAAGTGTATGAAGGGCACGATATTAGATCATCGTCGTTTGCGAGAGTCGCGTCACGTCGCGTCCTACCTACCCTTGTATCTCTCAATTTGATGCAGAATTGCAGAGTGGACTGCAAAACATGCGAAGGCTACTATATCATTAGATCCTCGCATCCGAAATGACCTACAGTGTTGTCTCGCCCCAAACTGCCATTGTTATCTACCTGTTGCATAAGTGCTCTGGTAGTGGTAGCCTACGGAGCAAAGTATATATAGGGGGCGGTGGAACATGATGCATGACTAGTGACCGATGACAAATGTTGGGTTAGTGGCCGCGGCCCGATTGACGGCCGGTGTCATCCCTTTATATGCATTCACCTATTCGAGGTTGTTCAAGTTTATCAAGTGTACACAGTACACTGAGATACAAGCACGGCAGCTCGAGGAAACCGAGACCATGACAAGCCATGACCAATGTCCTCATGAGGAGACCCCGCTTCTCGGGGGAAAGCCCAAGACACCTTTGCCATGGAGTCAGATCAGTCTTGTCTTCCTCGCCCTGGTTGCAGAGCCCGTCTCGTCTACGTACATATTCCCTTTCATCAATCAGGTCTGTCAAAAATTGTTCTTGTAGCATGTTTAACACTCCATCTCTATTTAAAAAAACAGCTTATCGGGGAGCTCGGCATCACGGGTGGAGATGATCGCAAGATCGGTTATTATGCAGGCCTCATCGTAGGCGCTCTACCTTCACAAAGATGGTCGTCACACTCATCTACGTCCAGGAATCCCTCTTTTTCGTCACGCAAGCACTCACGACGTGGCAGTGGAGTCGAATATCTGATTTTATCGGTCGCCGGCCTGTCATTTTGATCGGTCTCCTCGGTCTCAGTGCATCCAACTTTGCCTTTGGCTTATCGCGCACCCTGGGCGCACTCATCATCAGGCAAGTGAAATCGATAACTTGTCCGAAAGTTGACTGAAGGAATGCCCAAGTCGATGTATTGCTGGCGTCCTGAATGGTAACATTGCTGTGATGAAGAGTATGACCGGCGATTTAACCGACCCTACTAACATGGCTCGAGCCTTTACCATCTTGCCAGCCACTTTTTGCATAGGGGCTACCATAGCGTACGTTTGGAATTTGGACCAGTTTGTCGAATTTCCGAGGCTCACCTCACCATGTAGCCCGGTTTATGGTGGGGCACTCGTGAAGCCGCAAGAACGATGGCCACACATCTTTCGCGGTGAATTCTGGGCAACACACCCGTACTTTCTCCCGTCCTTGATATCGGGATGTTTTACTTTGTTGACTTTTTTGGTCTGTGCGATATTTATGAAAGAGGTACGACATCGACACACTTTGAACTGGATAGAAATCACGTATCCTATTAGTCGTTGCCATCGAAAACGGGAAAAAAACCTCAAGAGACTTCCATAGCCGAAAGTTCTTCATCTACGAATGATTCACGACCTGTCCCGATGTTGACCCTGATGAGAACCTACTCTGTGATGATACCAATCGCCAACTATGGAGCATTGGGGCTTGTAACTATCAGCTTCCGCGTTCTTTTACCCTTGTTCTATTCGTCACCCATTGAAATCGGTGGCCTGGGATTCCCGCCGCCCATCATTGGCACATTCCTGGCAATATTTGGAATCGCTAACGGCTGTATGCAGGGATTGTTCGGCCCAAAGATCATAGAAAGCGTGGGAGCCAAAAATGTATTTCGTCGAGCTGTCCTCTGCCTTTACCCATTGATACTCCTGTTCCCGATCATGAACGCTACTGTTACAACACAGGGCAAAGTTGGACCTGGTATCTGGATCCTTCTTGTCGTTCAACTCATATTCATGGTCCTCGTGGACTTGTCCTATTGTGCGTATGTCTAGTCTCTAGGCAATCAATGATCTCATATTCCTTGTTTAGCTGTTATCTTTATATTTGTCACGAGGGCAGCTCCTAACAAACAGTCTCTAGGCTCAGTGAACGGGCTCAGCCAGAGTACGACATCGGTCGCGCGTGCGATTGGGCCCGCGTTGACGACCTCTATGTTTGCTGTTTCCAAAGAGTACAATGTATTGGGCGGCAACTTGGTTTACGTCTTCCTGGCAATACTCACCACGATTTTGGTTGTATTGTCCCGACGTTTGCCAGACTTGAAGGACGAGGAGTAGGAATATCCGAAGACGCCTGAACAGAGATATATAACAAGCACGAGATCAAAACATGTACCATACTACTTTGCCATTGGGCCCTTATATAACCTACATCCTTGTCCACTCGTCTGTACTATTGTCAGCCACGGAGTGAAGCATGTATTGCGTTTCGCATGAAAACTAGTGTGTCTGAGACTGCGCGGACACGGTGGAACAGGTGTCATGACTGGTGAAGACAAAGTGCGCGTTATGATCAGCAGCTATACCACAGCCGAGGTCTTCCCCAATTAACTAGTCACGTTCAACTTGGAAGAGAACGTTGAGCGATCCCAACTCTAATTTAGGGCCTAACTTCTTCAAGTTAAGGCTCCATCACGAGCAAGCGTACATTACACTGAGTGGATCCAGAAAGGCACGCACGAGCACTTAGTTCCTTGCCACTTGAAAGATGGTGAATGACACATATAACCCCCGCACACCCTCCGCTCTCCGCGGCTATCATTAGATTTTACTCAAACTGACTCAGTTAAACGCTACTACCGGTGTAGCTTTGGTTTATTAGGGAGCTCAAGAACTTTTTCACTCACCACTGCTACGATGGCAAGCCATATCGGATGCACTGATGAAGAGACCCCTCTTCTCCATAGAAAATCCAAGACATCCTTACCGTGGGGTCAGATTAGTCTTGTCTTCCTCACCTTGGTCGCGGAACCCATCTCGTCTACATACATATTTCCTTTTATCAACCAGGTTGGTGGACAGTTGTTCATGCACTGCAGTATTTGATGCTCACGCAACGGGTGGTTCGTCTATATACGAATAGCTCATCGGTGAGCTCGGCATCACGGGTGGAGACGATCGCAAGATCGGTTATTATGCTGGTGTCATCGTAGGCGCTCATGCGTTCAAAACGTACTGCCACATTCATCTTTGCTCAGGAATCCCTCTTTTTTGTTACACAAGCACTCACGATGTGGCAGTGGAGTCGAATATCTGATTTTATCGGTCGCCGACCTGTCATTTTAATCGGTCTGCTCGGTCTTAGTGTATCCAACTTTGCATTTGGCTTATCGCGCACCATGGGCACACTCATCCTCAGGTAAGTGAAATTGACCTCTTGGACAAGTGCCCTCTCAAGGAATACCGAAGTCGATGTATTGCCGGGGTCCTCAACGGCAATATTGGGGTGATGAAGAGTATCCTTGGCGATATAACCGACGACACTAATATGGCTCGGGCCTTCGCCATTGTGCCAGCCATATTTTGCATCGGGGCTACCATCGCGTACGTCTTAATGACGCACCGATTCTTTAAGGCTTACATTGCCTTCAAGTCCGTTATATGGTGGTGCACTTGCGAAGCCGCAAGAGCGATGGCCTCATGTCTTTCAGGGTGAATTCTGGGAAACGTACCCGTACTTCCTCCCGTCTTTGGTGTCTGGATGCTTCACTTTGTTGACGTTTTTGGTCTGCGTGATATTCATGAAGGAGGTAAGACACTTACATGTTTCGAGCTGGCTAGGAATCACACGTCCACAGTCATTACCATCGAAAACAGGAAAAGAACCTCGATCAGATAGACCTGCAATTGAAAATTCTCTGGATAACCCACCCACAAACGACATACAACCCACACCAATGTCGACTCTCTTGACAACTTACTCTGTGATGATACCCATCGCAAACTACGGAACATTGGCACTCGTAGAGATCGGCTTCCTTGTTCTTCTTCCCTTGTTTTATTCGTCTCCCATTGAAATTGGTGGCCTAGGATTCCCGCCATCGGTCATCGGTACATTCCTGGCAGTATATGGAATCGTGGATGGCGTCACGCAGGGATTGTTCGCCGCAAAACTCATAGACTTGGTGGGAGCCAAGAGAGTCTTTTGTTGGGCTGTCCTCTGGTTTTACCCGTTAACCCTCCTTTTTCCGATCATGACCGCTGTTGTTACAGCACAGGGCAAAGTCGGACCTGTCATCTGGTTCCTTCTCTTTATTCAACTTGTATTTATGGTCCTCATGGACCTGTCTTACAGTGCGTATGTTCGATCTCTTGGTAATCGACTTATCTCACACTCATCATGCAGCGGTCATCTTTATATTTGTCACGAGAGCGGCTCCTAACAAACAGTCTTTGGGTTCAGTGAATGGGATCAGTCAGAGTCTGACGTCAGTCGCGCGTGCGATTGGACCAGCATTGATGACATCCTTGTTTGCTGCTTCCAAAGAGTACAATGTCCTGGGTGGCAACTTGGTTTATGCCATCTTGGCAATACTCACCACAATCTTGGTTGTGTTGTCGCGGCGTTTGCCAGATTTGAAAGACGAGGAGTAGGGACACCCAACGGGGCATCCCAGTACAGTAATCGGCCCAGAGTCCGTACACTGTCATAGTAGATCCTCGCGTCCAAAATGCATCCTATGATTGCAGACCTCATCGTGCGACGGATGGCCAAATAAAATGTATTCCTGGCGATGCAAGGCTCTAGTAACAGTCAATCACAAACTTTGAGTCAATGCTGCATGGTGTCTCCCTTTCCCGTCTTTGCAAGTTCGTTCCTACAGATCGTCCGTGCATGGCATCAAATCAGACACTTTTCCGTCGCACTGCATACCGCCCGGACTCACCGTAGCTGGATGCTAAACTCGTCCTCGATGTCGTCGTCGTCCCAGTTATCCTCCCAAAGCTTGTCCCCGCTCGAGTTGGCAACACCAGGCGCAGCTCCGTTCAAATGTGCCAGGTCCGTCTGGGAGTCATCCCAATCTACCCCAAGACCGTACCGTCATGCTCAGCCCGAGGGACGCGTCGTATTGCAGGTCTGACCTCACCTGCGCATTCGAATTCCTCAAACTCGTCGTCCTCTTCCAACACGCCGAGATGGGGCACGTCCTCAGATTTTGGCTTTTCTGGTGCCTTTGAGGCGTTCTCGTCAGACTTGGAGGTGTTTGGCGTGGACATGTCTAGGTACGGCGTCGACGTCGGTGCACGGTCGGACGGCTGGTACACGTAATACTGTGCGAAATTTTCAAGTACCCTTCGGCGATCGCGTCTTTCCCTCCAGGAAACGGCCTTTGCACAATATTATCTGCAGCGTCTAGTATAAACAAGTAATACATAAATAAAATAAAGATAGGCTACGGGTCCTTTTGGAAGAATGTCAAAGTCACTGTCATCTAACCCCTGATGATGATGCAGCATTATCTAAAGGATAAGGGATCATGACTGTCGTTGGAAGCTCGTCCGGGGCCTCCACATCAGAACACGCGTCAGAGAGGTCGCTGTCGGTCGTCGGACCGTTGTCGGTGTCATCAGAGGGTGGATAGTGCTCGTCATGCTTGGAACCCGCGGAGCCAAGTGGCCTGTGTTTCAACTGCGAAACAGGTGGGGTGACCGGAAAGATCTGCTGTTCTTTGATAAGAACACGCAAGGGGGAATGCGTCGAAATCACGACCTCAGGAACACGTCGTATGCTTGGAATCCGGATGTAGACCTTTTCCGTAGAAGTCGGCCTCGAAGCAGACCCAGTCAAAGCTTTACTTGGCGTTGGCCGCGTAGATTTCTTGCCGCTGCGAGGTTTCCGAGGAGCACTACGAGACCCCTCCGAGGATTTTCGTTTTCGAGAAGAGGGAGTGTTGCTGGCGCCCTGGTTCGTTGTCTTGCGTTTTTTGGCAGGTGGGGCTAGGTCTGTTACCTCGGCGTGTTCACCCGATGCAGCTTCCTCCTCGCGCTTGCGTTTCCGCTCAAGCACGGCTTCCTTGGCTGCAGCTTCTTTGGCAATTTCACCCATCAAGATGTGGGCAAAGCTTTGGGCGTCGCCCTGTACCCACGCATCGAATACCCCTTCCCACTCCCGAGTAGGCACAGGAAAGTCAAGGTTGAGATATATCGACTTGATGGGCGGGCAGTTATCCTTGGAGACCAAAGATCGACGGGGTGATGGGGATGGGATTGGTGCACACTTGGGGGTGGAATCTAGTGGGTCCTTGGATGAACTAGAACCACGGGATCGTACAGCCTTTGAAAACTCGCGGACGATGCGTTTTGTTCCTGGGACCCTCAGGCTGGTACCCACGACCAGGAGGACGTCTGCTCCACTGCGGCCTTTTCCTTTTGATCCTCCAACAAGGTCTCTCCTGACGACCTCGCCGACACCTTCGCCGTCCTTGTGCAACTCGTTGTACAATACGACGCTGGGACGCAACTTGCCCACGCCACGGGCGCGCTTGCCAATCAGCTGTCGCGTCTCTTCCATCTGTGTGCATTCCGGGCAATGCGGGGGCGTTCCTGATGTCAACGAGTCCATGTAATTTTCGAGCGGGAACGTGTGTGTACACGTTTGACAGTGCAGCGTTTGGAGCGTGCCGTGGAGAGGGATGCATCGTGGCACCTCGACCGTGGGTGATGGTAAGCGTGAACTAGGTTGCGAAGTAGACGACTGTGACGAGGCAAAACTTGTAGATGAACTGGGATCTAGAGGGCCAGTAGAGGGAGATGTCTTTGCCCTTGATCGAGGCTTGCAACGCTTGTCTTCGAACTCGGGAACACCAAACGAGAGACCAGATTTGAGTTCTATCGCGTCGATGTTTTGTGTGTACACACGCAACAGCCTCCCGCGGTCGTCGAGGACGCGAAGCAGTCGATGGAAGGGAGTGGGGCTCGCCGCCTGCGATAGTTCGGATAGTTGAGCGATCATTTGACAGAATAACGAGGTTGTGTGCTCCGACTATAAAGATTGTGAGCACGATTTGCGTACAACTCGGGTGAGACGCAGATAGAGCGCTATGGTGTTCGAAAGCAAGCAAGACGGAGTCCTGGCACGATGGACGGCATGGGGAATACGATGTGGGAAGGGGCTCACATTGAATACGGATGCGTCAAAGAGATCCTTGCCCGAGGTGAGGGCCTCCTTGGGATTGTCCCGCTTTAGGGTCTGGAATAAACCGGTCGTGGATCGGAAATCCGGTATGCCCGCTTGGACAGAAATGCCCGCGCCTGGGAGACAATGCAAGGCCAATGGTTGGTGTTCCGAACGATTCCGAGTACCATCAGGATGGCGACGCACCGCAGACGACGACCAAGCGCCGTGCCTTGAGGATCGCTCTGAGTGCCATGCGGAGATGGTGTGGGACGTTGTCTGCATGTACGAGGAAGGAAGGGGATGAGGGGGGGGACTGGTTTTCGTCGAGGGGGACAAAGAGCGTCATTCTTGGCCTTGTGCGATGTGAACAATGGCCAGGTTGTGAACAAGTTGAAAACCAGAGGGGACCTCCCTAACCGAGATGTGTCTATTGTGGTGGCGCGGGAACACACCACCTTCACCACCACCTGCATTGTCCCCATTGCTTTATCGCGTAGATAGCACACTATTTAATCCTCACATCGACCATGGACCACCCTCAGCACACAGACATGTCCGATCTCCGCGTCCCGACTCACACCCTCACCCTCTGCGTAGCACACTACTGGCGCGGCCGCTCCTTTGACGGCCAGCGCTTACCCCTCCACTGGGCCCTCTTCCTCATATCGAACGCGACCTCGCAGTCCCTGAGTGCCAGCAGCTCGGGCAGAGAGACCGCCGAGCAGGTCGATCACTGGGGCACGTGCTACCAAGTCATCGGCAACACCGACACCTTCACCTACTCCCGGACAGAGTACGAGTGCATGGAAATACTCGCGGATGCATACAGAGGTTGCCTTCCCCTCGGCAACGTCGATATCGCCAGATCAGCCGAAGTCGAGCGCCTGATGCAGCAGGTCGCCATTCACCGATGCAGAGAGGATTGGAACTGCCAAAACTGGGTCCTCGCAGCAGTCGACAAGCTCAAGGCGAATGGCCTCTTGTCACCGCACATTTCGTCTGACTGCATCCGCAGCGAGCTCGAGGAGGTTCTGCGCAAATGGAAGCCATAATCGTGCTACGGTACCGCCCATCTGGTCGTTTTTGCTCGTCCGAGCCTGACGACTCCCCACAGCACACCCTAATCATATGTACCATAGAACTGGACACTACTACTCACAATGACAATGTTGTTAGTCGCATGGCACCAAAGGACTTGCTTATCGCACGAAAATTCCACAGGGTCACCGGAATGGCGTGGCACCCTAGAGCCAAAAGCATAGCGACAGAGCGGTCGTGGGTGAACATAAACTCAACCCGTAGTCCCGGGAACAGTCTGCTTTGTCTAAAGACCGACCAGCATTGGGATTTCCCGCGGGTCGGGATACCTTGTCAATAAATATTATCACTCGCGGCAAATCAGGACACGAGGAATTCGCTGACTCACCTCGGGATTGCAATCATCCTGGCAGTAAGTTGGTCATCAGCAACGGGCGGGGACTCACCTCATATCCCGCCCGTCGGGATAACGCATGTTTGCAAAGAAGAATCGGATTCCGGAATAAATGAGACATTGTACTACGAGGAACAAGAAGATCCGAATAAAAATGAAAATTAAGGAACGGCATGTCCGTGCTTCGTAATGTGCACAAACACATACAACTCGGCCCGTAACAATTTCCTGCGGGAACATCGAGGTTTATGTATAATTAGCGAGGGTGGCGGGTTAGCACACGACATGCCAGACGATCCGGTGAAATGTCAAGCGTAATTGAGAGATGTTGGGGGCGTCAGGGTGCCAAAGTGGTCATTGTACTGAGAGTGCGGGTGCGATTATCGGGTCCTTGCAATCTTTGCATGCCTTGGGAAGATTCGTGATGGCGGGAGAGGTGTGCGATTGGGCCAATTTTCGAAAGATCTAAGAGACATTGGTGAGGGCTGAAGTGACAGAAGGAGGGGCTGACCTGGACGTAGCAGTCCATGGACTGAACTCCATTCAAGGCCCACTTTCCATCGATGATGATGAACGGTACGCCGTTGACACCGTTCGCTCTAGCAGCCTCGATCATTTTTTCTACACAATCTAGGGCTTCTGTGGACTTGAGAAACTCGACTGCCTGGAAGACACCTGAGTAGAGGGGGGGGACGAAACTGGAAGACATACTCTCTCTCTGTTCATGAGGCCGATCTTTACGGCGACGTCGGCAAGGAAATTCTCGCGGCTGATGTCCTCGCCCCTTGCAAAGCACGCGTCAAAGATGAGAGAATTAAGTTGTTGCTGCATCTCCTGTCCGCCGACCTGATAGGCTTTCACGGAGAGCCTGTGTGCTTGGGTTGACCGACAGACGACACCGTCTTCCGCCCTGGGTGTGAGGAATTGTTCGCGGAGGGACAGAGGTCGGGAAATGGATACGCACATCCTCAGGCCGGCCCTTTGTGCCATGTCAAGTACGAACTTCCACTTTGCCTCTGCCTGGTCCTTGCCGAGCTTTTTGGAGAGGTAGGCGTTGCGGCTGGTGCCCTTGTTTGCGTCGATGGTGTAGAGGGAGGAGGCACACATGAGGGTGAAGGGACGGAACTCGACGTCGAAGCGGATGGGAAGATCGTGGCATGCGTCGATGGCGTCGTGGAGGGACTTGTTGACTATGTAACAAAAGCTGCAAATCTGCAAGGGGTGAGGAATGGCGGGGCAGAGGCGGCGAGAGGACAGACGTAGTCGGATATGACGATGATTTTTACGGTGCGACGTGGGTTGCTCGAGTCTGGATCTGGCATTTTCTGACCGGGGAGGGGGGGAGGAGGAGGAGGGAGTTCGGGACAAGTGCATGGATGGGACCTGCCTTTCGATAATATTATAAGCACGCCGATTTCCTCAGCATACCACCGCATCTGTCAGCATCTCCTGTGACTCGCTCTTTTAGTAATATATTCCCACGGGTATGCCTCCGATTTCCCATGCTTAGCAACTACCCTACCTACATCAGACGCTAGAATATCGAGTTCACGATCCCACTGCCGATCGCAGCTCCTGCAACCAGCCGTCAGTAGTCGTCCTCACCCCCGCACTCGACACTCACCAGCACCAAAGCCCGCTCCGCCCGCTGCAGATTGCGCCATCTGGCAGTCACTCGCATCAGTCACCTGCCACCAAACACGCCTCAACACTCACCACCTGTCCCAGTCCTCCAAGCTTGTTCTTCTTGGCCGGCGCCTGTTGTGCAACAGGCTGCGGTGTCGGCGGGCCTGCAGGAGGCGCGTAAGAGTAGTTCACCATTCCCAGAGGCGGTCCAGCGGGTGGATAGTACCCGCCTGGAGGCGGATAATGCGTCTGTGGCGCTGCAGAGTATGGCTGTGGCGATGCCTGCGGCATGGGGTGTGGCAGCGCAGGAGAAGAGTACCGCTGCTCCTTGGAGTGGACAGACGAGATCGACTTGCGTGGCTCCGGGACAAGGATCGGGGACAGGCTGCGAGGTGGCAGCTTTTCAACATAGTTGGACGGGAATAAGCCCTGCTTGCCCGATCGATTGCGCCCCGTCCACCAGTCTGCGTTCGTCTCCGTGATGACCTCTATAATGTCGCCCTCTTCGAATGCCAGATCGTTGGGATCCTGCGCCTGACATCGACACGACACACGACACGTGCAATGAGTCCCCGTACCTCGCTTGACCATCCCCAGATCGCCCGCGCTTCCACTTTTGGTGGAGCAGGTGACATGCGCAACCCCTGCGTCCTTTGCGTCAGCGACACGATCGATACTTCCTCCGACTGTCTTCTAGCATTCACAGAGAGCCTTGCCAAGATCTCCTCTCCATCGCGCTCCGAGATCTGCTTGTGAGCCATGAGTAATTCGACATTCTGCCTGGTTTGAGCAAGTATGTGTGCAAAGAGCGCATGAGGTTCGACCATGCCCGCAAGAGTGGAATCTGCAGTGAATCGCTCAAAGTTGGAATGGTCTTGGTGTTTATACTGGCGCAGCAGCGCTGATTACCTCATGTCACTGGCATGTCAACGCTTCCCTTTCAGTCGGGTATGCCATCACGCTCACGTCAGATCTTTTAGTTGCAAGCGGGAAGGGCAAGGTGAAGTGTACTAGTAATTTCGTGTCGCCTTCCAACGGGCTCATCTCGCTGTAGTATGGGTTGTACATACCTGTCAGACGCACTGTTGGTATTGCGAGTGGAGCCGCGATGGTGATGATGTCATGGAGACAAGGGATCACTGACTTCCGCAGTTCTTTCTCTACATAAGGTATGGCTGTATCATATATAAACCGTTGCCAGTGACAAAGCATTCTCAGCGCTGACCAAAGACCGCCATTGGGATAAATACAGACGAGCTTCACCGATCTCACTGTCACACCGTCTCCGATGGCCACACCTCGGATCCATCTCATCTATGTGAGTGCCAGGCATGTTGTGACGGTGATTCCTCACTGACCTCTCCAGGGCGCCGGAAGCTTTAGTATTGCACCGCCTTCCCCTTCGAGTATAGGGGCCCGTTGTAATACGATACACGATGCCCAGGCCATCATCGACGCATACGTTGGCTTCCATGCCCCTGGTTCCCATCTGGCTATCGATACCGCCCGTCCTTACGGAGCTGGCACATCTGAACAGGTGCTTGGTCAAATCGACATCAAAGGATGCCAGATCGACACCAAGTATGTGATCGTCGACTCTTGCGTGCCTAGTGACTCAGACCGTGCAGGATTTATTCAAACGCAGAATCCCCGGCCACCCTGACCGTCCTCCGCACACGCTTGCAAGAGTCTCTGGCAGCGCTCGCTCCTCACAAGATCCGTACACTGTATCTCCATGCCCCCGACCGCTCTGGCACCCCAATCGAGGAGACGCTGATCGCAATCAATACGTTGCACAAAGAAGGGCATTTGTGCGTGTCGATAATGCGGATCATCCCTTACTAGCTAATATACTATTACAGCGAAGAGTTCGGACTGAGCAACTTCAACGCATGGGAGGTTGCAGAGATAGTTACGCTTTCGTCGGAACGTGGATGGTTGAAGCCTACTGTGTACCAAGGACTCTACAATGCGCTCGAACGCGGAGTCGAGGTCGAACTTTTTCCGTGCCTGCGCAGGTTTGGCATGAGGTTTTATGCTTACAGCCCACTTGCGTACGTGTCTGACGTTTGAGAGATGCATCGATGTGCTGACTAGCGCGGTGCGTGCACGCTGCAGGAGCGGTCTGCTTACTAGCAGATTCTTGTCGTCCAAAGACATGGATGCATCTGGTGGTCGCTTCGACTCGAGTTCGTCATGGATCGCGGCCACGCTGCGGAACAAGTACGAACCGCTTCTTCCGGTAGTGTTAAAATTGAAAGAGGGCCTCGTGAGCCGTTCCAGAGCCCCTCCGTGTTCTGTACTGATTGCGACTTATCAGGATGCCCAAGGGATTTCACTTCTCAATGCAGCCCAGCGTTGGCTCCAACATCATTCGGGGCTCAAGCCAGAGTATGGGGATGCAGTGGTGATAGGTGCGAGCAGTATCTCGCAGTTGCAGGCGAATCTGCAGGCTAGGTGAGGCCATTGTGGAGTGCTGCGAATCTCCCGAGTGATGACACGATTCATAGTGTGGATGGTCCCCTGCCCGAGTCTGCTGTCAGGTTATTGGAGGATACCTGGATTGCAAACAAAGGTATAGTGAAGCACTACGCGCTCTGATGCACGAGTGGAATAGTATAGAGCGCTTGAAATGATTGCACATTTTAGGTTTGGTTGTATTCTGCGACTTCTTTGTAAGCGAGGACCGCCCGACAACAGTCATCAAGCACGGCAAGCGTCAGATCAGGCTCAACGGAAGAATGAGCGAAGATCGAGGTCGAATACATACTGCTATCGATTCCACGTACTCTCGTATAACGTTCAGGTGCTCTGACTATCATCGAGGTGGCAAGTACCTCTTACTACATGCTAAAGTACGACATTGGCATCCCACCGTCATTCACGCCCCCAACAACAGTCCACTCCTCGGAAACATGTCTTGATTCAGCCGCGCACTGGCACGTGAGCGCTGGAAGAGGGTGGAGGCAGTCGTCACCGCCTCGATCACCACGGACATGGTCTACCACACGACACAGAGCCAGAGCGTTAGCGAATACTTGTCGCTAATAAAGTAAAGTATTTGTAAGTGTCATCCATTTCAAGGAGGTCCGCAAAAGGCCTCAAGGATGCGCATCCACCTTTTGGACGATCACGATGCCCAGGTTGCACATCCTGAGCCCTTGTTGGGTGCACGTCAGTTCGTGCAGATCGATAGACCCAGAGGGTACCTAGATTTCGCCATACTCGCGAGCAGCTGAACTACGATGCTTCACGACATAGTCCGATCTACGTATAGTGCGACTACGGATCACTGACACCGTATGTCGGGGCGACGCACCAGCTGTCAAAAAGAGAGGCGGTATGCAACAGGTCCATCCAGTGTCTTGCTCCCCATGTGTGTTTCGCTGATTGGAAGGTAGAGTAGGAACCATCGGGATTGACGAGAGCAGGGTGGCGGCGACGCCGGACACTCGAGAGGTGCAGACGGCACAGTCAGGGATATTGACATGGACAAGTGTTACTCTGATCAACCCGAGAGTCAAGACTCAGACCAAATCGTGTGGTTCGACGTCCACGTCGCGCTCGTCTTAAACTGAGTTCTAAACCCGAACCCAAGGTCATATACGCATCTCAGTTTGCTGTGGTCATTTTCAGTTAGGTCTGCCATCACCCTCATAGCGTTTCCAACCGACCCACACCGTTCATCACACCTTGGCTCATCACGTGGCGATAATGAATATAAACCCTCCGCTGTCAGTGACGAAGTATTCTTGGCGCTATCGAAGTTTGGGCTAAATACAAGCGTACTTCGCCGGTTCTGGCCGATCTCGCTGTCAGTATTCAACGGCTACTACTCGGATCCATCTTGTCTACGTAGGTGCTCTCCAATATTTGCTATGTCAATAGTTTCTCACTGACCTCTCCATGGCGCCCACAGCTTCTGCATCGCGCCGCCTTCGCCCGCGAGTCTTGGTGCCCGCTGCAACACTATACATGACGCCCAAGCGATCATCGATGCGTACGTTGGCTTCCACGTCCCCGATTCCCCTTTGGTTATCGATACCGCACGTGCTTATGGGGCTGGCACATCTGAACAGGTGCTCGGTCAAATCGACATCAAAGGATGAAGAATCGACACCAAGTACGTGATTGTCACTCTTGCGTGCCTAGTGATCCGGACTGGATAGGCTCTACCCAAACGCGGAATTCCCGGTCACCCTGACCGTCCCCCGCACACGTTTGCAAGAGTCTCTGGCGGCGCTCGCACTCCACAAGATCCGTACACTGTATCTCCATGCTCTCGACCGCTCTGGCACCACGATCGAGGAGACGCTGATTGCAATCAACACGTTGTACAAAGAGGGACATTTGTACGTGTCGATAATGCGGGTTACCCCTTGATGGCTAATATACGATTACAGCGAAGAGTTCGGACTGAGCAACTTCAACGCATGAGAGGTCACGGAAATAGCTACTCTTTCGTCGAAACGTGGATGGTTGAAGCCTACTGTGTACCAAGGACTCTACAGTGCACTCGAACACGGAGTCGAGGCCGAACTTTTTCCGTGCCTGCGCAGATTCGGCATGAGGTTTTATGCTTACAGCCCGCTTGCGTACGTGCCTGACATTTAAGGGACGCGTGAACATGCTGACTAGTGTGTACGCACAGGAGTGGTCTCCTTGCTAGCAGGTTTTTCTCGACCAAGGACATGGTGGTCGCTTTAACTCGAGTGTATCAAGGATCACGAGCATGTTGCGGGACAAGTACGAGCCGCTTCTTCCGATAGTGTCAAAGTTGAAAGAGGCCCTTGTGAACCCTTCCAAGATCCCTCGGCGTTCTGAACTGACTGCGACTTGTCAGGATGCCCAAGGGATCTCACTTCTCGACGCGGCCCACCGCTGGCTCCAACGTCACTCGGGGCTCAAGCCAGAGTATAGGGATGCAGTGGTGATAGGTGCGAGCAGTGTCTCGCAGTTGCAGGCGAGTCTGCAGGCTAGGTGAGCCCAGTAGGACGCCGCGAATCTTTCGAGTGATGACATGATACGTAGCGTGAATGAGCCCCTGCCCGAGTCTGCTATGAGGTCATTGGAGGATGCTTGGATGGCGAGCAAGGGGGTAGTGAAGCTCTGACGGAGCAGAGTACTCGAAATAGTATTATGCTATGAAGACATCCATCGTGATGGGTGCTGTGTGTTGGTGTGGCGTTATTTGGCAGCCGAGTTATAAGACCATGGCGGGCGTGTCATCGTCCAGCGCAGGACTATAATCTCCATCCTTCTCTCTTCCTTTTCCACTTTTCGCGTGACGCGCCATGTCCAGAGTATGCTACCCTACTTTCCTACCCTCCCCACTCTTGACGCCGTTTCCAGGCACAGTTCTTGAGAGAGTACAAGCTCGTCGTCGTCGGCGGTGGTGGTGAGTATCCGGATCACCCTCTCCGTCATCCTCTCAGCAATCCATCGATCAGGCGTCGGAAAATCTGCCTTGACCATCCAGTTCATACAAAGCCACTTCGTCGACGAATACGACCCAACCATCGAGGGTACCTAGTCGTTCTTCCTCTTTCCAAGCACGCTCTTCATTCCCACGTCTTCAGATTCATACCGCAAGCAGTGTGTTATTGATGACGAGGTCGCACTGCTCGACGTTCTGGACACCGCCGGGCAAGAGGAATACGGGTGCGTGTGCCCTGCGTCAATCGTGGCGCTCGAAAATAATCTACGTTGCCCTTGCATAGGGCCATGCGTGAGCAGTACATGCGCACAGGCGAAGGCTTCCTCCTCGTCTACTCCATAACGTCGCGTAACTCGTTCGAGGAAATCAGCACATTCCACCAACAGATTCTTCGCGTCAAGGACCAAGACTCCTTCCCTGTCATCGTCGTGGCCAACAAGTGTGATCTCGAATACGAACGCCAGGTTGGCATGAATGGTATGGCGACACGTCTTCTGCTGACTGGGAAGCTCACTTTTGCAATCACTTGGTAGAGGGTCGCGATCTCGCTAAACATTTCGGCTGCAAGTTCATTGAGACCTCGGCCAAGCAACGCATCAATGTCGACGAGGCATTCAGCAACCTCGTGCGTGAAATCAGAAAATACAACAAGGTAAATTTTCGCTGCGTTGGCACCTCACATCGCATCGTGCCTGACGTGACAATAGGAGCAACAAACCGGACGGCCCGTGATGGCCAACTCAGGCGCGGGTGGACCTGGCGTATACGGCGGTGCCAAGGACTCGGGCGATGGTGACCATGGTGGATGCTGTGGTGGCGGCTGCGTGGTCGTCTGATATCTGTGAACTCTTTGGAATCATTTCTCTAGTGTTTTTTTTAGCTTCTACGTCACTCTATTCCTAGCCTGCTTTTCCTTTTATTGGGGATCTCGCACAATCCAGACAGTCACCCCCGGAGGTCCGCGCTTTGATTCCTCGTTATGCAGGATTGCACTTGTACATATAGCTTATGCTTCTCCACAAACCATTAGAATGTGAGTAAAAACCATTCATTCTGTATTGAGATAGTGGGGACAGTAGGATAGAATGGAAACTTTTTCATGTGGGACTCATACGCCTTGAGAAGGGTCCTTCTCGAGCACTGGGCATGAAGTCGGCTATTAGTAGTGTCGATCCAGTAGAAACTCACATGGCAGCCTGGTCACGTCCTCTTCGTTGACAGCTCTTATCGAGTGAATCCCGAGATCGTAAAGTCCTGACACTCCACTGTTTCCTCCCAACATGGAAATGCCTACGGTTCGAATGCGCTGGCGAAACATAGTTATTTGATGCTGGACCAATTCACCTGTGTTTGTCAGAATGAAATTGTCAAAGGGGATCTGTCAAAGACCCATCAGCATCAACGCTATCAGCACGATAAGACGCATGACGAACAAAGATGTCCTCCCAACCGCCATCATTCCGTTTGAAATACAGGCGGTGCTGCCAAAGGTCGGTCGTGACGGGGCCGTCCGTCTGCAAGTTCACATAGTACGAATTCCTCGTCCGAGGATCACCGCCGAGGCGTAACCGTAGCGCGAGGTATTGATGGTTCGACACGTCGTCGCAGATCTCTCCAAACAACGACGGCCGTGTCTAAGAGAGCGAACGGAACACAGCGGGCACCCGTCACACGTGCTGATTACAACGTCTCACCAAGACAGAGAGGGGCCGAGTGCGTACCTTTGTCCTGAACCCTGCATAGCCGCCTCGGATCCTCCCCTGGAGCTCTGGGCGGACAGCCAGCTTCATTTCTCCCCAAAAGTGAGCGGTGGCAGGACTCCCGCTGTCCTTGTTCCGTTCCGGAGACGTATCGAGCGCGAAATTGAGCGTGGAAGTCCCGCCAATGTCTGCGTCGCACCCGGTCGCGATTTCCTTGACGTCTTCTTGCGTGTGTAGCTTTAGAAGTGTGATGGGTGCTCGGCTGGGTGGGTTCGCGCCTTCCATGCGGAGGACTGCCAATGCGTCGAGCGGTCAAACATCGCACGGCGCAGGGAGGTAAACTGAACATGCTTTTGATAGCGCCATCAGCAAGATGTTTCGTGGACCTGCTCAGATATGCGCCGAGGTGTGAAAGCGCCATGAATAGGGTCGTGTGGAGTTGTGTTTGCGAGGACCGCAAACTCACGCGCGTGGCGATACAGTACATCTCAGTTGGCAAGTCACGAGTCGACTAGGTACGAGTACATCAAACAACACTGTCGTTGGGTGCAAGTACTATAG
This sequence comes from Pulveroboletus aff. carminiporus, assembly GCA_038094195.1. Taxonomy (NCBI): domain Eukaryota; kingdom Fungi; phylum Basidiomycota; class Agaricomycetes; order Boletales; family Boletaceae; genus Pulveroboletus; species Pulveroboletus aff. carminiporus. The sequence continues at coordinate 135,199 of JBBPTP010000001.1, read as the reverse complement.
TGGGGAGCTTATCGAGGGAACTGGGACTCGACATATCCTCGAAGCGGGCCGAAGCTTTTGACATGTCCTTGACCGCGTGAAGTGTCTTGGGACAAGGACGAGGGCCTGAAGGGCGTCTACTCATTGACCCACCCACGTCTACTTGATCACCTAGCACCACCCCCGGGTCGTGTGCATTGGCTACCAGCTGCCGGTACGCTTCTTGGCTCTCCTCATCGGAGAGTTGGCTCATTGTGTACCCGGTCTCTTGAGACCAGACTGAAGTCATGGTCATACGTTCACTCCGAGCACACATGCACTGTGAAGAGTAAGAACAGGGATCAACAATGCCTTGTCCATCGTCACTCTGCTGCAGGACTTGGGGAAGTGGCCAAACCATTATCTCTTCCAAACAGCTCGAGTCACTGTCCGTTACTGTAGCAGCAGAAGAAGGTGAAGAATAGTTGGCGTCTTCAGGGCTGCAGACATTGACCTCGATCCGAGGAATCGATATTACGGGACACGCGGAGACCCTCGTGTTCCCTTGGTCAAGTCCCCGAGTGGAAGTAACCGCTGACATTTGCGATGAGTTATGGCAAGCGGAAGTAACGTGAATCCCAAGTCGTGCGGCAATCGTAGCAGACTTGTTTGAGACTTCTGGAGACGAGTGGGGAACAGACAAGATCGAAACCCGTGGAAGGTTCAACGCGCTTGGAGCTTTGGATCTATAGGACAACTCTTTCGTACCTTTCTTTGGGGCCTTAGGGTCTACCATGGGTCGCAACGAATATTGCTGATCCTGAGTCAAGGGCTCGAGCCTCGGGTCTCCCGTCACGGGGGGAACACGGCCGCCCGTGCCTAGTGGTACGTCGACGAAATTTTGGGATTGAACGTTAATGTCTTGGCACATGGTGTTGTTTCGAGGTGAGATGATGCTGGGACTGCCACCTGACTGCCGATTGAAGTCCGCAGGAGAAACGATGCCATTCAACGGGGGAGAAGCCACTTTCATTTGAAGTGATTCATACGATGCCTTTTCCGCGCCGAGGAGTTCTGTGTCCGAGTTCACACTGGACCAGGAATGGTCGCGGGAGTGATTTGAAGATGGTCGTATGGGACTGAACGCCCGGTGGCTGCTCTCGTACGGCGGGAGTGTGGGTTGTGGGAAATATTTGCGTCGTGGAATGGTCGGTGATTCATTGGATGCATCATTCTTAAAAATCTTGACTGCTTCTGTGACACTTTTGGCTGAATGGGGTCCATAGTACACAGGATTGATGACCCGGAATGTATTGCAGAGCAGACCAACATTTACGATGCCTATAAGACTGTCGGCATGATGGCGGTCAAAATAGTTACTAGAGCATACCCAGCATAGAGACACAAGCATCTGCGAAGACACTCGAGGCAAAGGGTACCGAATATCCTGCATACATGAGAACATGCGTGATGCAGAATGGCAGCAACAAGAGCACAAATGCTTTATACCGGAAATCAATACTTTGAACTATGGAAGTAGAATATCTTACCTAGAGGAAACCTTGGAAAATGTTACTGCATTCTAAGCATGACAAGGGGAGAACCTACCAGAACATAGTCCATATAATCGTACCAATAAATCCACGGTACTCCTCGGATGTATCTTCTCGTTGGTTGGTTAGGTGACCTCGAAACTTCGGTATGGGGTTCATGCTCAGTTTCCTACGCAGGGCAATGAATATAGCGGAATAGACCAGTATTGACACGAATGCCGCAAGGATGATCTTTGTTATTCTAACGGTCAGAAGATATCACTTCTCAGTTGCAAATGATCATACCGGGAGTGCACCGAGAGCAAATAAATCAGAGCGCATGATGCCACAGGAAGGTCCATTTGGACCGTATACGTCGCTCCTCTGCAGAGGCACCAGTCCTTTTCAAAACAGCTCTCTTAGTAGGCAAGAAAGTAGTCGATCCAGCCCCGCTCACCTGCGACAAACGAGATTGTCCACCCAATCGTAACAGTTGCCAAACTGCGCCAGCGGGCTTGTATATGAAAAACAAATGAACTCAGGGTATGTACGCCGAGTGCAGCCGTAAACCAGCAAGTACCCCATAGACCGATCTGCATAAACACCGCTGTACCAACTATTGAATGTGGGACATTTCAGATAGCGGAAGTGCATCCCACCTTGCGCTGAACATGTTGATCCTGGGCAGACCCGTGGGTTATCAGTGGAAACGCAACGAAATCAGTTGCTTACCTCGATCCAATCCAGAATGCGACGCCCAATTGAAACCGATTAATCCGGCCACGCTAATGAACACATTACTAAGGATAAGGCATCCGCCATAATGACCAAGCTGAGTGCGGAAGAATAACATTTCTGGCGGTCGAGATGTGCCACCGTCACGTTGAAGAAACACCCGAATGGTTCGCAAGGTTATAAACGCAACCGCCAGAGCTGAAAACAGGGAGAAGACAGCGACGACCTAGAACGCAATGATATTACGATCCCCAAACAGATACACAATTGTACTTACGACGACACCGTTGCGCTGAGATACCGAGAGAGGTTCGAAGATCATGACATTACTCGTCGCATTCAGGCTCATTTCCGTCCTTACGATGTGAGACAGTGCTCCGAACGAAAAGTAAATAGAGATGCCGGCGAAAGAACAACTAAAATGAAGCAAGGGACGAAGGCGTGGATGAGTATACGGGTCCGGCCGTTGAAGGTACCTCCCAGAGGCAAAGGCGGACCAGTCCGCCAGGAACGAGGGTAATAGATGGGGCGTTCGAAGGAGAAGAACCTCTGGGTCCCGCTCCGCTCCGAGCATACTTTAATCACCTACATACCGTACTGGTTTCGGTAGCATTTGGGTGATATCCTGTGTAAAGCCGGTCAATGTGGGTTACAACAATCAAGGGCGAACACAGCCCCTGGCTGCGACGGATAACAGCCACCACGCTTGCTCTCATAGCCACGCACTTGGCCCATCTCAGTTCATTCCATTGACAGTAGCGCATAATTCAAGTTACTCCTACTTCTTGGTGAAGAACTTGGCTATCCCCTTTGGTTCCGTGGTTTTCTTGCGCTTAAGAGGCCCAGAATGCGACTTGGGTGGCTGGGCATCAGTGCCGTTTGCCAAGTCTTGGGCAAAATGAAAATCATCATGCTCCATGCGCAACTTAGCCAATGCGGCAGCACTATCTGCTTCAGCTTTTCCCACTTCGCTTTCGCAAACAGTGATTCTTTTGTTGCAGCGTTCACAGACGAAGGAAGTCAAGGCAGCAGACCCAGGTATTTCCATCACAACTTGTAAGGGATCCGATTCATGTGCTTCGTCACTGCTAGATCGGGCGCGTTTGGGGAGGGACCTAGGGGCCTCCTTAGACTTGAAGAAGCCTTCAATGCTTTGTTGACCAGTCTCGGCTGTCTCGATGCCCGTGAATGCAAGCTGCACTGCCGTCACGTTGAGGTCCTTCGCGTTGCCGGTGAGTTCCTTCCATAACTTGTCCGCAGCGGTCGCTATCACATCGACTGTCACATCGTGAGTAAAGGGGAACGTAGATTGCTTCGACCTTGATGTTTCATATCCTATGTCGATGGTCGGTAGCTTGTAGTTTCCATGGAGGGAGACCAACCTTTTCGAGCATGCAAAACAATGGTCCTGGGCCATAAAGTGGGCATTTCTTCGCGTGCGTCCTTCAGCCTGAGCGCAAGTTCGGCAGCCAAGACGCGTAGCCATTGATGCCCATCCGCGACTTTTGTAATTGGGGTCGGAAGATTCTTGGACGCAAGCATGCTCTTGAAAGGCGCAGATTTCTCCTTCACTGGTGAAGTGAGGACGGGAAAGACCTCACTTCGCTGAAACACCTAACCTTCGGATCTGTCGATACCACTGGTGATTCGCTTGAGAGACTGTCGTTACACAGGACTACATCGATGACCCACCGCAGAAGCTCATACACCCACAAAGCATTGTCACCAAATTTGCTCTGCATTTCATCTAATATCTTTTATTACTTGGGAAGCTCGAACAACGACCCAGAGAATACCTAGAGACACTGCCCTGTAATGTAAAGTCGGGGAAGGATTATTACGCGTCAAGCAATTAACCTACAGAAGATCCCCGACTGTCGAGACATCATATTCTTTTGCAAGGGCATCGCCGAGTTTGCCACCTAAGAACCGAATCTCGAGAAAATCTCAGACATGTTTCGGATCTCATGATTCTCGGGCACACCTTTTGAAAGCCGATAGGGCGGAGGTAAGCTGGTATGGCGCTATTGCGCAAGATGCTCTACTGGGCACGTCAGAAAGATGTTTCAGACTGCGGTTCGGAAGCCACCTGGCTATTCGGCTTCTTGTAGGAAGCAGTGAGCTAAGTGAATGTTGTGCATATGATTGAATGAGCATGCAATGGATGGGTGATGCGGACTGACCTTGGCGAGAAACTTGTTTCGAGATATTCCCTAATGATGGGATGAGTCCATGATTGGCTTCGAGTTAAGCGAAGCGCACCGCTGACATGGTGTATCCAAGTTTATCGTGGATGTCCTCTCTGATCTTGGCCATCAATTCGGCAGCGATTGATAATGCAACATCATGCCAAGTACACGTCATATTATGCTCCGCAAATTGGACCTCGCCATCATTGTTTGCTTCGGTTGAATATAAGGGAATGAGTTCACCAAGTTCGTTCCAATCGATGGGAGAGGGTGGAGGTAGAGGGGTGTCGGCACCTTGAGGGGCATCATGGGGTACTCGTGCGAGATAGGGGAAGCGCTCCAGCAATACTTCGCGGACGGGCCTAGTAAAGTCAATGAAAGCTTCATCAATTGATGCCTTTTCTTCTCTGTTGATCAATGACTATATTTGCTCGGATCGCACATGATCTCACCTATTTCCCCACTTGGAAGGGATTGCTTGAACATGTGGATGATCTTATTGCTTTCACGCCGGTACAGGTCAAGAGAAACCTTTATCAGGCCAACGCATACATGCCATGTTATGACAACTCCGGACGTTGACAGGAGACCTGCGTGCATACCTTGTGTGTTCGTGTATCGACGTCAGACCAGTATCCGGGTTCCTTCTCGCCCTCTTTGTACGTGGCGACATGGACAGCCACTAGATCCGGACACTTCTTCTTTGCGTCCTTTATCTTGTCCATCCGCGATATGCCGAATTTGCGGGCTGGATAACTGACTGCGATGAGGCTCTCCCACTGTTGCACGACGAGCGGTACACTAGGGTCGAGGCCGAGTCTGATCCGTTCGCAGGCAGCATAAAACGCGTCGCTATCGCAAAGCGCGATGACCCGCAACGGGTCTCTCACACCGAGATTATGAGAATGCAGATGGCGGTAGGTGATCGTCGGGTGAAGGTCGTCATAGTCGTGTGCCTGTGCCCTGGCTTTGCCTTTCCAGAGCGCTGCTTTGGATGGTGAATGCATACTGTCAACCGAGTCGGCGATTGAAACATTCCGCGAGCATTTGCTGACGTCAGCTCGCCACGACGGGACCGCTGCTTCGAATGACTTTGATCAAGCCCTCGATGGTCGGCAAGCTTGAAAGACTCGGAAAATGTACATAGTCAGTCCGGTCAATGCCCCGGTCTTGACACCAGCGAGCAGTCGAGAGCGAACTGATAAGTATATTATGGCATGCTCGGAGCTACTCTGCAAGCCCGCGAAGCGTGCAGGCACCGCATTGCGCCGTGTGCTCACACGACTCGGGGTGGTGTGAACCAATCACACCTCTGAAGACTCGGCGAACCCAAGCTTACTCGCTTTATTTAGCCCTCCGTCTAGTTTGCGGCTTTGCGCCCTCATTTCCTTTCTTTCGCCGTCCGAGGCGACTACCTGGTTTGTTCGTCATGTCGTTCAGTCATTCTGGCACACCACAGTCGCTCCGCGAAGACTATGCCATCTTGTCTCATTATGGCGCATCTTTTGTAGATGCGCAGGATCAGCAGCACGCCGAAACACTCTCAGATTCACCTCGCGGAATCCCAATCCGTAGGAGGGGTTCGACGGGTGTCGCTACAAGCCTTTTCCCCGTTTCTGAACGCACACCACTTTTACCACCCCCGCCTCCGATCCCGAGGCTGCATGAACCAGCAGATGACGTCGTGCATGACGTTGCGTCTGCAGAGCTGACACCTACCCCCAAGATGTTTCGTGAGGAACTTCGCATACTCATCATGTATTCCCTCCCTGTTTTCGGGTATGTTCTGTCCTTGACTTTTTCGCCATGCACGCTCAGCCTTTAAAGTACTCACATCTTCGAGTACTCTTTCATCATGGCTTCCGTCATATCCATAGGTCATATCTCGACACTGGCTTTAGCAGCCGCTACTTTGGGCTCTATGACGGCTTCCGTCACTGGATACAGCATCGTCCAGGGTTTCGCATCAACACTCGACACTCTACTTCCGCCTGCCTGGACCTCAGATAGGCCACACATGGTTGGCCTATGGACTCAGAGGATGGGTTGGTTCTCCTACACCACTGCCTTGACTTGCAATATTAATTGGACCCTTGGGATAGTGCTTTTGACAGGAATCATTCTCATCGTGCGTTCAGTTATGTTTCCGCACATTGAACTCGACTTGATCTCTCCACCTACAGCCAATAATAGCTATTTGGCTCAGAGCAGAGCCTATTCTTCTCGCTCTCAATCAAGAGCCCGAGGTGGCACGACTTGCAGGGATTTATCTCCGCTGGGCGTCACTCGGCCTTCCAGCATACACTTTCAATTGTATCTCTAGGTACGTCACCAAGTTCCGTGACACTGCTACGGGAGGCCAACCAACGTTTGCAGACGATATTTCCAGTCCCAGGGTTTGTTCGACATTCCAACGAGAATCACGCTCGTCGTTGCGCCGATAAATGCATTCCTTAACTGGTTATTTGGTGGGCAATAATGTTCTTGATCACTTTTCTCTACTCACCTTGGACCATTTTCATAGTCTATCCTCTCGGACTCTCCTTCCTGGGCGCCCCGCTCGCCACAGCCCTCTCCTTTAACCTCGTGTCAGTAGCATCTATCATTTATGGATATTTTTATTCTCCATCCACAGCGTGGTCGCCGATTACCCGTGATTCTTTCAATCCCACCACAGGCGAAATCTGGAAAGGGTGGGGTCTGTTAGCACAGCTCGGCATCGCTGGTGTGGGCCAAACGGCTAGCGAATGGTGGAGTTGGGAGTTGGTTGGACGTGAGTGCTTCTGCGGCGTTTCTTCCCGGGTACTTATCGACTGGATACACGTCTTAGTCGCCGCCAGCCAGTAAATGATTGTGTTCGTCTTCATCGACCCAGCACTAATTTATTTTCTTGTCTACTAGGCTGGGACCTGTCGCGCTTGCGGCGCAGTCCGTGCTGTTGCTCTCTTCATCGTCCACATACCAGGCGCCATTTGCATTGAGTGTCGCTACTTCTGTGCGGTAAGCATTGTAGTACTTCTCAATTAAGGGGAATGATCGACTGATGGCTCTTCTGCTGTGCACTACCCTTTTTCCATTCTTCATACCATAAATGACTCGAATTGTGGCGTCATATACTAGGATCGGAAACCTCCTTGGTCAAGGAAAGACAAGAAGGGCTGGGGTGGCTGCAAGAACATCAGTTGTGTTAGCTGTTGTGATCGGATGCGTTTTCAGGTAAGTGACGGTCATGTTGAGCGCTTTTCGTTTGTCGATGCAATTATCTCCGTACAACACCTAGCTGACTTCGTACTCGTTTATTCTTTCTAGCGCCATCTTCCTGGTCTTCCGCCACCACTGGAGTTATCTTTTTAACAACGACCCCGGTAAGTGGTATCATCTTCCGTGCTCTGCGCAGCTACGGCTGGACCTCGATGCTAACTGCGCAATAGAGGTCGTCTCTCTGGTTGCATCCGTACTGCCCCTTGTTGCACTGTTCCAAGTTTTCGACGGGACGACGAGTATCGTTGGTGGGATATTCCGCGCCCGAGGAAAGCAAGTAAGTGCATTCATCAATCGTCGAGTCCCTACTTCTACCATCTTTTCCTTAGTTTGTAGGTGCTATCCTCAACCTCTCCGCCTACTACGCCCTCGGTATTCCACTCGGATTATACCTCGCATTCGTGCGTGGACATGCGCTCGTAGGTCTTTGGGAAGGATTGACAGCCGCGCTGGTGTATACCTCCGGAGTAGGGATTTGGACTGGTGTCCGTGGTGTCGATTGGGAAGCCGAGTCTGCTGTCGCACGGGGGAGGGCTGAAGGGAAGGATGAGCATGAAAGAAGGGCCGAATGAACCCACATTAGAATGCTGGTTCAACCAGTCATGTTCGAGCCAGGGACACGCGACCGATGCCGACGAGTTATTGTTATTCTTATGAGACGCACGACGACTATGATTCATTCACGTAGATAGATCTTACTTCCTTCTCTTTGTAAATAGTTGGAGCCCTAATATATGTCGAGACCTGACAACGCGTGACTAACGTGTCCAGGCCAAGCACCGATGTTTGTTTACACCCGTAAAATAATAGTAGAAGTCGAGAGCTGGAACCCTGTAGATCAAGTTGATGGACGCATCGAAATCGAAAAGCACATGTTGCTAGAGATATCTGGTCCAAAGACAGCAATATCACCGATCGGTCATCAGCGACAAGGAGATCGGAGTAAATGCAGGATTGCCAACTTGATGACTCGTCAGAGCCAGGAATCTTTCTTAGAAGTAAAGCAAGGTCGGCTGGACTCATCTAGACTAGACGGCGCTAAGACCATCACAGCTCCGAGGATACGTGGTTCATCTCGGCGAAAGACGGCGGACATGCATCCCCAGAGCCTGACACGAGACATTGCCCATGCCGCTCAAAGCCACGGATCGATCGTGATGTAATAGTTTGGCGTACCGACACCACGCAATAGGTATTGCTAGGTCGTGAGGTCGTGAAATCACTGGGTACCAAGTAATGGAGGACTAAGAGGGCGACCATCTAGAGTGGAATCAAAAGGGCGCAGAGTCCATTCGGCGCAGCATGGTAGCACACTCTGCCAAAATTCACCGGGTCCCACCTTGTCCGTGCGAGAACGACTATCATTATCATATTATTGCGAATAATTCAAGAGCACGCTGGTGATCGAAACATCGTCAGTCTAGCGCATATACAAAAAAGAACTACACTCACACCCAAGAGCCCAGTGATCACCGAGCCCTGCACACGACTTCCCCGTCCAGCCCCAACGTGAGCGCCTCTCGCGCCTCCAACCACTCGTGCTCCTTGCTCTTGGTCTTCACCACAGCGATCTCTCCCAGACCAAGAGGTTTGATCGTTTGCGCCCGCCTTCCACTACAGATCCGTCTGATCTCTGACACGTCCATGAACACACGTCGACTCGGTTTGCTGATGAGCGACATGTCGGTGAGCACGGGTCGGTCTTCGCGGTATTTGAGTTCTGCCCAGATTCGACGCTGTGGTTCGTTGACGTGTACAAAGTCTGATGGGGACGGCGAGGCAATGGTGCCCCGAGTTATGTTGCTCAGAAATCCAGCTCGGAGAAGGATTGAGAGGATGGCCAAGTTTTGTTTCGAGTGCTCAACGGCCAGATATCGATGCCGGGCACGAAAAGCATTTTGAACGCGCGCACAGAGGTCATAGGGAAGAGGCATTTACGAAGAGATGAGATTGGAAATTCCCTGGTCTTGAAAAAAAAAGTTGCGCAGGCTACGTCGTACTGCTACAGGTCGATTACATAACTACACATCAGTATCGTACATCCGACTTCATGGCTCTGAGCTGGTCATCCAGCATGCTTGCTCCGTCTCGAACGGTGGACCGTGGAAGAGCGGTCCAGAGTAGATTTGAGCGATTTGATCGCTTGGACGATTTCAGCTGTCGCCAGAGGGTTTAGAGCAGTGAAACAACTCCAAAGGACATTGTCTCACCTGCCAGCTTGGCGCTATCTGCTTCAAAGTCGTATCGCTTATTTCTACTGTCCCGCTGTACGACAACCTTGAAGAGCGTCGACGTCTTTTGTGATTGTTGGCAGACCACGACACTTTTGACGTGAAATGATAGGGTCTTGCCGCTGTCAAAGACCGCCTTGGCCTTGTTTGCAGAAGGCATGATCTTCGTGTGGGGCATGAGACTACAGTCCACCGCCGACCAGTTGCACTCACATGAACGTAAACACCATCAATAGCCAGCGTGCGTTCCTGGCGAGCCAGCATAGGTAGTTTGCGGTATATTGTATATCGCTGTGTTTTCATGGGCGAGCGTGAAATTTTGTGCCAAAAAAAAAGGCAGAAGAGCTGACCTTGTACGCTGTAGTATAGTCTGTTCCGCCGCCATGGTGTGTTTCGGGTACGTCTGAAATTCTCTTGAATATGGACGCTAGTACATATACGCGTTCAACGGTGCTGCAAGCGGACGACAGGATTCACAAACCGTTTGGGTCCGTAGTTCGTGTAGCACGGGTTTCAGGTTCGATGCCCATCTGGGGTAGCATGGATCTCTTGACCAAAGTGAGCTCACGTTTACCTTCGAGGGAAGCTACGGTGCGATCCAGATAAATCAATATGTTGAGGTCGTTGAGGATGAGTGCATAATCCTTTGGATTCGCAAGCTTGCGCCTGCGACACACGAGTTCGAGTGCCTCTTGCATGTACATGCCGGCCGACCTGAACAACGCGTGAGGTTCGGATAAGTTGGTGGGTGATATACATACACAGGTATCGTGGTCGAAATGTGGACTGCATCAGCGGTGTCTGCAACGCGTATCCGGAGGAAAATAGGAGGACCATGGCTCGACGACGGTCCGAGGGATGAAGACAGAACAGGAGTCGTACCAAAGACGGAACTTGCTCCAGTTCCCGGAACGGATGGCGGAACGAGACTGGGTGTGGGGAGTGCGTCGGGTTTCTTTGGCGCAGCCATAATCCTCGAGGGTCTGCGCTGAATTTTGCTCTCCAGCTGCTCGTTCTGCTGAACTAGAAGGCGAATTCAACACTTGTCTCGAGGGTAGAATGAGACAAACAAACTCTGAAGTGGAGTTGCCGCCAGAATCGCGAACGCATCAAAGTTAAACTTTGTGATTTTCCCAGTACGATCAGGGGCTGAGACGTTCTCAGTGAGCTAGATCAGGCCACACATGGTCGAAACTCACGGGGGAAATCTTCGTCTACCTCTCCGTCGTCTTCGGCAATTCGCATGATCCATCCTATACCTGACAACTTTGGATCGTTCTGGCTTACGCCCTCATTGAGCTTTGGAAGCCAGCCCTCCTCCCAGTAACTCCACAATGCAAATCCAATGACCTCTTCGACGGTGGCATCTCGTCGCACGCCAAGGGTCATGGCTTTTCCTTTTGGTTCACGCGCGTGGGGGAAAAACACTTTGACGTCCATGGATGCAGACTCTCCGCGCCCTGAAATGGCGCCATATAATTCGTTGAAGGGGTTAGCAGAGCCACCGGTGGACGCAAGTATGGCTGACAAGGCGGAGGCCCTTGGTGATATTGGGGAGACAGTGGTCCGCGAAAAGACGATGTCCGATGGGGGCAAGTCAAGGATGGGCTGGGATATCGAAAGACCCCTTTTCCTGCCCTCTGTCCTGATAGTGAGAAGAGCTGCGCGATGATCTGCCGGGGGAGGCGGGTTGACTATTTCAAAGTGGGCATCTATGGTTTCGTCGTGTTCGGGAGCGGACTGAGCCTCGCGGGACTCGTCGATGCCACGACCCTCCGTGACAGGACTAAGACGAGAGCGGGCACGTGCGTGTTGTCCGACGTAGGAGGATGAGCCAAAGGCGGAGGGATTGGATGCAGACACGGCGGACGCTGGACCCGACAAGACGGAGGCCACGTCGGAGGCGCTGTCGAAACCGGCACCGGGGGTGCGGGTCGCAGCAAAGTCGCTGTACTGGCGTCAGACACCCGACGAAAAGGGATGGGGAGGGGCGTACGGATCGAATTCGTCGCCCTCGTCCATGTCGTCGCCGCGGTCGACGAGATCAAAGTCGTCGTCATTGTCGTCGTCGTCGAGCGTGCCATCGGCATCCTCCTCTGAGGAGGATATCTCTGGGTTGAGATACTTGCTGCCGTCCGATGCGTGTTTGGGGTGCGCCGATGCATGGCCGCGGCGGGCGAGCATGCGCAGTTTTCTGCGGGCCTCCATTTCTGCGGCGCCCTTGAACCTCGGGATGAACTGGGCCTCCTTTGCGGGCGGGTCTGGCGGGGGAGACGACCTGGCCAGGTCGGCGTCTTGGGCGGGATCGGCAGGGGCGATCGGGCTGGGGCGATCGAGGCGAGGGGAGTCGGGTTCTGGCTGGGCGAGCCTGTTGGCGACCTGGGAAGCGCGCCTGGACTCTGATGCGCGGCGGCCAGCGACGCGCATGCCTAGTGCGCCGGACCTGCTGCCCATGATGGTCTGGTGGTGCCTGATGGCGGGGGCGGGGGGTAGTGGTTTGTCGTCGGGGTCGTGCTCGTCATCGGATATGGGGGGGCTGGAGGGGTAGTCGAGCTCTGGCCAGCGGGAGGTGTCTGCGAGGGAGGCGGCGAGGACGTAGGGGTTGGAGGAGTAGGAGGGGCTGAGGGATATGATGCGGCCGCCGTAGGGATCGTCGACGTTGCGGAGGTAGGAGAGACGGAGGCTGTGGACGAGATAGCTGGGGGATGTGAGCCGGACGAGGGCGTTGGAGAATCTTGTCGACGCACCCGGGATCGCTGACGAGGGACATGACCAACGTTCGCACCCGACCGCGACGACCGATGCTGGTCCCGATTGCGTGCAGGTTCGGTACGTGCTCGCTTCCCGTCTTCTTCTTCCCCTCTCAGCTCTGCAGTCCCCCTCGACCAGTGGCTCGTCACCCACCTCGACGACACCGCAAAGGTCAAGCACGCAAAGCTCTGGTTCCTCTCAAAATGCAACCTCGTCCAGTCACCCGGCCCACACTCACAGCGCGCAGTCTCCCCCATCGTGTTCGCCTCCGCAGTCCGCTCCAGGTCCTCCCTCGACAGCCTCGACGACGGCTACAACGAGGACGACGAGTTCTCGGACCAGGACCTCCCCGCGAAGCACACCGTCCACCCCCTTCCCCACCGCGACCCCCCCTCGCATCCAGCAAGCCCCCTCGTCGACCAGTACTCCCTCATATCCTTCTCCACCGGCTCCATCCTCGAAGACGAGTTCCCCCTCTCCTGGTACAGCCTCCGTCCCTATGAGCTCCTCGAGATGCACCCCGTCGGCACCGTCGCCCCCCTCCAGCGCGACGTCCTGGCAGACTACGTACAGCCATACTTTCAAGCAAAGGTCAGGGTCCTCCGTGCCGTCTGGAACCACAGATCTGGCCGCTTCGAGGCACCCGGCTCCGGCGCACAGCGCGAGTACGGCGGCCACAGCGCAATGGACAAACTAGCCCACAGGCTGGACACCCTTTCGAGCATCTCGCAATCGGAAAAGAAACGCAAGACCAAGGTAGACTGGAAAGCCCGTCGGGTCGTCATCGACCGAGGAATCCTCTTTCTTTGCAAGGAGCACGTGGTACGTCGTACTCTCCACGTCGTGCGCCACACGCTCAGCACGTCGTCCCAGACGAATCCACCCCTTCATCAATTCGCACTGAGCAACATGACAGCGCTCCGTGGCGCCGACGCGTTCGGGCGCGCCTTTTCGATCGTCACCCAACCTCGAGTCCTCTGCATCGAGTTTCGGCCTCGGTCAGCTTCACTGATCGGTGTGGCTTCCCCACCACCATCGACACCATCGTCTCCGATTTCTGAAGAACTGAAAGCCAACATCCAGGAACCCTTTCCATGCCTAGACTCTTTATCCGACCTCAAGCAGACAGCTGAACTGGACAACACTGGCGAGTACGCCTACGACCCAAACGACGCCCACAAGGGGGGAGGGGAATGGGTCGTTCTCGACATGCTTGACGATCATGGTGAGTCCCAATCCCTCGAGCGTAGACATGCTGTAAGGCGCTTGCAGCGTTCTCGAGCATGCTTCGCATCCTGCACCGTCAAGCTTCGCACCCGATATCATCGTCCTTTGTTCCCTCGTCGTCCATCATCACCATCTCCCACCCCTCGATACCACCAACCGCGGTGACATCGTTTGCTTCATACGATACGATCCCTTATCCAGAGTGGCGCATCAATACCGTCGAAAATGCTCGCAAGGCCGGTATGGGAGACGTAGGCAAGGCCATGGCATGGGTGCTCTGGACCGAAAAGGGCCTAGGGGAATCCCTGTTGGGCAATATTCGCCATCACCGTCAGGCGTTTTCGCGGGAAATGCAGTACAAGATCCCCGCTCCGTCGGACGGGTCCAACGATGAAAGTGATGACGAGAGCGAGATGGAGTGGGAAGGATGGATGAGGGACTTGGATCGCCAAAGTCGCGTCAAGCAGCAGTCGGGAAAGGCTAGTAAATCTGTGGCGTCTAGACAGACGCACGTTCCGATCGGGACAATGTCCTCGTCACTCCCTTCTCCACCGCTTTCGGAAGCATCGCCCTCTGGCTCGCCAAGAGTCAGATCGCCCTCCCTGTCCGCGTCGCATCTTGTTGCAGGTCCGTCTGGCTCCCATCCGCATGCGCAGTACCAGTACCCCAACATTGGCAACGTTATCCAAGCGAGCAGAGCCCGCTACCGTTCCATAGAACATCTCCGTTCCTCAGAAAAGATCAGGAGCACGACTGTCAGCACCGTTAGCGTCGGTGCCGCACCCTCATCTCGGCGACGCTCCTCGACGCTCCTCGCAGAGTTGGGTACGACGACAAGGCGTGACAAAAGCGAACGAGACAGAGAGCCGTTCCCCGTGAACGGCACCCGCGCTACTGCGCGAACCGTTAGCATATCCGCAGGTATGAAATTTACGCCCAGCCTCTCTGTTCGACACGCCCGCTCCAGCTCCAACCTGAGGGTGTCCTCCTCGCCCTATGGGTCCGACGCAGCCGAGTCTGTGGGTCATCCGGGACCCTCCCCACCTTCAAAACGTCAGGGCTCATTTATGCGTGGTATGTCCCTACGGGCTGGCAAGCTTGTCAGAGGGCTCGAGTCTGCTATCGACTTTGTGGACGAGAAGACTACCTGAATCTACCGGCCTGCGATTCTATTATTACTATTATGCTTGTACTATGTATGTAGTTTATGATCTTCCATATTTATACGAGAGTTCGACATGTGGACTACCGTTTTGTGGAGCGGACCCTAGATCCCATAACCCGTGACGTGGTCCGTGCGCGAGTCACGAAATGTATATATACCCGCGTTCGACGTCCTGAATCCTTACCACTCTGGCCTTTTGGCTTAGATCAAGTGTAGTATCTGTTCTTAATAGTTTAACCACTATTATGAGGGCACCGCCCTCATTTTTTGGTTATCAAATTTTTGCCGCCCTTGTCCCCTGTGAGCTCTGCTTGCAACTCTGGGGGCGCGATGACCCTGCCGCTGCACTACCGGCTTGTGTCGTCGGGGGATCCCCTCGCTCTTGTCTTTTCTTTGCTGTCTCTCCATTCAGTGTCACTTGGCACTCACTCAGGAGGCAGCAAATAGATTGCAAGACTTTGGGATTTATCTATTTACTGTATCCCCTGCAGACTTTGTACACTCTGGGGCTTACATGATTGTAGTTCAGCTGTTACATCTATGAGTGTTCTGAAATTTCCATACAGGCGGGTGCAACAAGAAAAACATGTGTGAATGCAAGACATGGGATCGACAAGGTAATGTAGCCAAGAGATGCAACTCTGTTTCACTCACAGACTGGCACCCAAGCAATGCTGTCTTTCTTCATATGGTAAGATCGCACTTTCAGCTCCTTGATTTCGTCGTTCCAGTAATACCGATCGAGTCCAAGCATCCCAATGTCAACATCCGAGATCGGCGTCAGAAGGGAAGCCTGATCGCTGGTGGATCGTCCCGTACCAAACGTTCGAACGCCTGTTTCTGACATCGAGGGAGTAAGCGCGGTATCGGGACCATGGACCAGGGACGCAGGCAGACAGGCATTCTGCCGCAAGCACGATTTAAGAGGCCTCTTTGAGACGATGCCGCCGTCGCGGGATGGCGCTGGTGTACGTAGAACGCCTGTTTGCGTCGAGTCTATCCCGCTACACCCCTTGTCTTCCAGAGCCAAGGCAGTAAGCTTGTCGGCAACCAAAGGGGTTTGTAACGAAGGTACTCCTACAGCGAGGCCCTTGCGTGATTGCGACCTCTTGTGGTTCGACCTCGCGTACGCCTTTTGGCAAGCTGGGATGTCCTGAGCAACGAAGAGGCCCGTGGCTGATTTCGTGTTGTCTGCATGACGGATCTCTGACGAGGATGCAGGCTCCAAACGAGTCCTTGAGCACCCCTCTCCAGGACCGGGAACCCGATTAATTGGTACCTTTCTCTGCAGAGTCTGGTGCTGGGAATGGAACGCCTTTGCTACGCTCGCAAGCGGAGAGAAATGAAGAGGTGGTAGATATTCGCGAGTTTGAAGAGAATGCAAATCCATCGTCTCAGGGCCATTCGGCAGATAAAACGGAAGGAACAAAGGAAGGGATGGTAAAGGAGGGACAGGTTTGCGATCACATTTCAAGGAATGCCTGAATAGCTGAAGAGAATCTCTTGTCCCCATAAGCGGAGACACCGCGATAGCATCGGGCGGGAGAGCGGAGAGGAAAGAATATTCAACTTGACTGCTGTGACTAGGACCATTAACCAATCTGATCGAAGAAGGGCTCGCACGTCTTGAGGCATTGAAAACACCAATTCCAGGCGATCGCACGGAGTCGAGCTCACCGAAATCAATATAGTGGGTCGAGATATTTCGCTGCACCGAGCCAAACGCCTTCAAAGAGCTATCGCCGTCACGGTGAGGCGGTGAAATTAGCGAGGACCCGGTCGACAGAGGCAGAACAAGTTGATCCGCATTGCTAGAGTAGCTGGTAAAATCTGTGGACTTCGTGCGGCAAGAACTTGAGCCAGAACTCTGGCGTGCGGAAGCCGCTGAGCGTGTCGAACGAGTACGATACCTGTATGCAAATGAAGGCTTCTGCTCCATTGCTCCGCCCAGCTTCGACGTCGAGTTTGTCTCCCAAGTGGGTGATCCGAGGCAACCAACCAAGAATCCCTGAGGCTGGTTGGCTCGCTTGTCCCGAAAGCCAAGACCGGATGTGCTGGAAGAAATATTATTTCCAGCGGATTTAGAGTGGACAGGCGAGGCATGAATTGTTCCCATACGACGACGGCTCATATACGCGAGTTTGATAGCGAGGAAGGCGACAACGACGGAGAACAAGGAAATGGAAATGACGATCAGTGGAATGTACGTCCCCGCCGTGACCGTCGACGTATACGAAAGAGGAATCGCAAGAACACTGCGATACGGTACCAGGAGAGAGAACAGCTTGAAGGACATCATGCTGGTTATAGTACGGAGGGGAATTGAACTATCCCAGCTTCAAGTTTGTGTTCCCACTGAATTCCAAGGTGGTCATCAAGGACGCCGTGACCCCATCGGCACCAGCTCTCCCATACCCTTCATTCCGCTACCACTAAACAATGCCCGCTCGTATTCTTGCTTATTCTGCAACCGCAGGCTACAGACATGACAGCATAGAGCCATCCATCGAAGCTTTAAAGACCAAAGCATCTTCGATCAACGTCGAGTTTGATTTCACAGAGGATAGGAGTCAATTCACAGATGAGAACCTGGCAAAGTACGACGCCGTCCTGTTCTTGAACAACTCGGGAATAAGTGTGTAGTGCGGCCGAGCAGATTGCTTACTGATGTACGAACAACCGAATAGTCCTCGATGACACGGGAAAAGTTGCTTTGCAAAAGTATCTCAATCTGGGAGGCAACTTCATTGGTGTTCATTGTGCATCCGATGCACTGCGTGATACTCCATTCTTTGGAAAACAGATCGGTGTTTGTTCTGCGTCCCTACTCGTGTTGCACTACTTACTCGGAGTCTCTCATAGGGGCTTACTTTGACTATCATCCGGATATCCAAGAATCGGTGGGGTGTTGGCATTATGATCATGAGAAACCTTACTCTCATCATTTCATTAGGTGGTTGATGTTGTCGACAGTACTCACCCGAGTACGAAGATGCTCCCCACGCGCTGGAAGTTAACCGATGAAATGTATGAAGGGATTTGAATCAACCCGTGTACCTTCCTTATCCAGAAGTACAGGTATAACTTCCAATCAGACCCTCGGGCGGTAGGTGCAAAGGTCCTACTTACAGCGGACGAGTCCAGTTATTCAGGCGAGTCGTCATGCAGGATATTCGGAAACCCTGGTTCACTAACCAGAGGATTTCAGATCCAGGAGAAAGAAAATTCAATCATGGGACACCTCATCCTATAGGCAAGTGTGTTTTGATTCGTCACCCTGGTTCTCAACAACGGTTATAGCCTGGTACCAAGTACACGGTGCAGGAGTTGAACCAGATGGCATCGCAGGTCGTAGCTGGTATACAAGCCTCGGACATTGCATTGAAATTTGGAGCGTGAGTCGGGTTGTTGTAAACCGTAGTTCTTCAGACTCACCGTCATTAGGACGAACTTTTCTTAGGGCATATTCTGGGTGGAATAACTTGGGCGCTTGAATCAAAAACCACACGAGCCCTCGCAAGCAAGCGCAAGTTGGGAATGCACCTTGAGCGAACATACGAGTGAATGATGTATTAGTGATGTGTAGGTCTGTATACGATGCAACACGTAAATAGCGGCAAAGATGATAAATGTTGCTAAGGTATGCGTAATGCAGGAAATGAGTAAGTGAAATGAGATACCATGATTAGTGTCGGCTGGATTATTGATGCCTACACTCGGGTTCACCACCCATTCCGTGATCGTCGTAATCGTCATCTTCATCCTCCCAATCATCTTCGTCCCCCTCTCCGAACTGCGAGGCAAAGCCTTCATCAAAGAAGTCCGAACTAGCCGGAAAATACCGTTCACGCACGTCTTCAAGCTCAGCTTCCTCGAAAGCAGCTACATCGATAATCTCCGGCGCGGGTTCAATGCTAGCTTTCTTTGGTGGAAGGAGTTTTTCCAGTGCCTGCATTTAAATTATCAAAAATCTGATCTTTGAGGAATATTCATAAACTTACTGCTCGATCAACACTTCTTAGCCATTCCGGTCCCGGCATCTCAATCTCAAGGACGATATACAGATCACCCTTATGATCAGGATTCTTAAACGTAGGCATCCCCTCGCCACGTAGCCTGATGGTTTGACCGGGTGTAATGATCTTGCTGGATGGGCTCGAGACGCTGACACCCCGACCATCCAAATGAGTGATCAGGATGCGAGAGAAGCCAAGAAGTGCCTCGGATAGTGTAATTTTGACATTTGCAAGTAAATCACTTCCAGAGCGTTCAAACGAATCATGTTGTGATGTCTTCAAGCGGAAGATCACATCTCCAGGTGGAATATTAGGCTTAACCTGACTGTCAGTCGTTGTCAGTGAGCAGTTTGGAATGGCTCACCTGCTGGTCACCGGCACCTGCTAGAACAATGCGATGACCATCGGGCATTCCCTTCTCAATAAAGATTTCCTGTCGCGTCTTCTCCTTGACGGTTTTTTCACCCTTGCACTTCTTACACCTGTGCTTGCGTGAGTGTCCAACCCCCACAACCATCACGATTCTCACCGATCCTTCTCCCGAATCTTGCTCCCTTCGCCATTACATTCAGAACATTTGATGCGCATCGTACCAAATCTAGAAGGGCCAATATGGGTCTGCGTGAAAGTCCATCCTTTGCCTTCGCAGAGTGTACACTCTCTGGGTTTTGCATTTCCCCTGGCTCCTGATCTGAAAACATGGCGTGAAGAGGGATCCCGTGTACATTAAGATACTTACCCATTGCATGTTCCACAAATGACCTCCTTTTCCATATTGATTTTGACTGACTTGCCGTTATAGAGATCTTCAAGCGTAACCTGATAAGGAATTTCGGTATCTTCGCCTTTACGTCTCTGCGGGCCTGGTCCAAAATCGAAGAACGTGGTTCCTCCGCCAAAGAACTGAGCGAACATGTCGGCAGCGTCGGCCGGTACACCACCACCACGCCCGCCGGGGCTAGCGAAACCGTCCATACCCTCCCTATCATATATTTCTCTTGAATTCGGATCGCTTAGAATTTCATAGCTAGTTCGTGCCGCTGGTTAAGAGGAAGGCATGAGGAAAGAGTGTTGTACGAACGCCGCAGCCATCTCTTGGAATTTTCGTGCCGCTCCTGGGTCATTGGGATTCTGTGCGAACTGATGAGTGCACGTCCACATCCAAGGCAATCCCAACACCAACCTTGTCCTAAATAAATGAACGGATTCAGCAATGGTCGCAAAAAGTTGACAGGACTTACAGGGTGGTGCTCCTTTGCCTAGGATGCTGTCAGATCACATATCGCCCCGACATACACGAAGCAACGCACTTTTTTCCGATAAGCTTTTTTGATGTCGCCTGGCGGGGTGCGGTGAGGGCCACTCTTTGTGAAGTCACACACAACACTCACTTTCAGAAGCACTTGGAGGAACACCTAACAACTCGTAGAGCTCGGTTTCAACGGGCACTAACGTGGGTGTTGGAACAAGAATGAGAGGACAAGAAGAGGACACTCACTGTTGTTGGTGGAGAAGAGAAAGAAATAGCGCGCGCAAGTGTCGAATAGTACGCGTTTTTAGCAATACGCGACTCGGACTCTCGGCAAGGCGACGGAGTTTGAAGCAACTGCTTCTACTTACACCATCTTGTCAAGGTCCAAGACGTTGGTGAGTTGACCCCCTCGACTGTGAGACCATGATGTCCATATTATCTACATTGTCCGACCACCTTTGTGTTGGATTTGACGAGAATTAAATCTGAGTCCTGTATGCTGCACCATGACACTGGCGCTAATTCCGTCCCCAACAGGTCCTCTTTCTCGCTACACATTGTACCTTTGCGAAGGCCGATGTTCTACGTACACGGTAGAATAAATGGACTTTTACTTTGAAGCTTGCCAAATCCTCGACCGTCTTGATGCGAGACAAGGTTCCATCAAGGGTTTACTGTATACCTTGCCAGCAAAAAATAGAGCCAGGACTGCTGCTCTCATTATTGAGACGCTGAAATGTAAGCTTACGCCTCCGGTTGTGGACTAGGCTGTTGAAAAAGTCTGTTTGCAACAGACAAGGCAGTGCTTTCGGACGTGATTGCGGTTTCCAAACTTCTCACTGAAGAAAAGAAAATTACGTCGTTAAACTTGGCACTCGTCCTCGTTCACGATGTTCTTCTCTCTGGCGGGATACAAGCTGGGGATGGCCCAGTAAAGCAGGCAATTTTGCGGCATAGGACACGACTCCGGAGCGAGTTACAGCGCATCAAGGTCAAGCGCGGCGTAAAATCTGATCATGAGTTAGCGTGTCCTGACGACGACAGAGCCGGTAGGTGCCGTGTACGTCCGTCTGCCATCGGAATATCGGCGAACTTGTATTAGCGCGCATACCACGTTATGTTCGAGTGAACACTTTGCTTTGGACAACGGAGGAAGCTATTCGCCATTACCAAAAAGGAGGGTTCCAAATTTCGGACCCGTTTTCTTCAGCGTGTGTCTTCTGTTTTGTCTCTAACGTCTTCCTGCTTACTAACTCATAGAAAATCTTTTGCTCGAGACAAGCACGTTCCTGATCTCTTACTTTTCAATCCACACACGCAGTTTCATGATGATGCTCACTACAAGACGGGAAAAGTCATTTTGCAAGATAAGGCTTCCTGCTTCCCGGCTATGGTGCTCGCCCCCCCAAGCAGCGAACATGCTGTAGTCATTGATGCAACGGCCGCTCCCGGTAACAAAACATCACATTTGAGTGCTTTGATGGGTGGCAAAGGAAAGGTGACGCCGCTCGAGTATCTCTCTAACGAGCTGCTCACGGCGGCCTTCGGACTTAAGCTTTATGCTTTTGAAAGAGACAGGAAGCGCTTCTCTACACTCAAAGCTATGCTCACCAAGGCGTCCTGTAAGAATGTGGAAGCCGTCAATGCTGACTTTCTCAACGTCGATCCCTCGAATTCTCGATATGCCAGCGCTACACACATGTCAGTCATTGTTGCGCTCGGTAGTTTATTTGCTTACTCTGCGCAGTTTGCTCGATCCCTCCTGCAGCGGTTCCGGCATCATCAACAGATTAGACCATCTTCTTGAAAGCGGTGAGTATTTACTAACATTTCCCGTGCTACTTCTGAGTTCCTGTAGAGCATGAAGAGAATGAAAAGCAGGAAGAGCGATTAAGCAAACTCGCAGCCTTCCAGCTCGATGTGATAAGACACGCTATGAAATGTCTGTAAAGCCGGCTATTTTTCATTCAAAGGTTGCACAAATTGATACCCATATTCGCAGTCCCGCGTGCTCGGAGGATCGTCTATTCTACATGTAGCATACATGCTATTGAAAACGAGCGCGTTGTATGCAACGCGTTAAGATCAGTCGAGGCTCGCAAACGCAACTTCAAGCTCGCTCCTCCCGAAGACGTGCTTCCAGGCTGGCATCGACGAGGGTTGCCAGATGAGTTAGAATCCCCAGGTGGGAATGACACATCTACCTTTACCGTCGTCTAACGGTCAGATCAACAGACTATGCTTCGGCACTTGTACGCTGTTCACCTGGTGAAGATGCGACAAATGGTTTCTTCGTGTCGTGTTTTATCAATACTGATGAAGCGCAAGCCATGCATTCCGACAACCATTTCATGACGAAAAAGCGAAAAAGGGGCGGAGAGGGTTCCAGGCGGAAGCGAAAAAAAGCTAGACGAAACAGTAGTTGACTGACTTATGATAGGTTGATAACCAGCGCTGATAACAGACACGAACAGCTGAGATTCGGGCTAGGTAAAACAGGGCTACTGTCAATGAATCAATAATCACATTTTTGTATGATCCCTAAAGAACTTCTGTGGTCAGCTGCGGTGAGTACAGACCCTATGCTCTTGGGGTGCTAGACGGAGCTCGGTGAGGAAGGTCCAGAACCATCAGAATGGAGGGTTGGGATGAGGGGATAGAGATATAAGGGTTACCACGAAAAAAGTGTGGAAACTAATGTGTCGGGGTACCGATTTGCTGTTGTGTGTACTGTTGTTGGTAGTATTGGGCGTAGCTGGCTGAGTAGTCGGATTGCTGGCCATAGGAACCTGAAGCGTAACCACCTGCAGGCCACTGGCCAGAAGCATACTGGGCACCGTAACCACTCCCGTAAGCCTGAGGTGGACGATACCCTGAGTTTTGATATTGATTTGATTGCCACATCTCTGGTCGGCGCCATGGAGGAATGTTAGAACCACCCGCTGTGATGTCGTGACCTGCTCCAGTGCTACCCCATGGGCCTCTTCCACCATCTCCGCTGGGTCCTTTTCCTCCCTCCCCGAGTTCAGCCATCAGACTGGCGTATTCGGAGTCGAAGCCTCCTTTGGACAGCGCACCCGGAGGACCCGGAGGGGGAGGAGGTGCGTTTGGATCCCTGTTAACTTGACAATCGCGTGCCATGTGACCGGCGCTGCCGCACACGCGACAGATGATATTAGCAGTGAAGTTGCGCTGTTCTGGGCAATCATATTTACGGTGACCAAGGCCACCGCAATTTTGGCAGATCTGATTCTCGTCATCACGAAGGGTACCATTCAAGGCGGCGAGCTCGCGAAGCTGGTTGCGTTTATGATCGTTTTGTCCTTCTGGGGTAGAGGCCGCCTATAACGCTCCTGTCAGAGAGCTTTGTTGAGGATCAGAAAGAGAACCCACCGTCTCAATCACTTTATTAATCATCTTGACACAAGCTGCTACCTTATCCTCAGAATCAGCGATGACGAGGCAATGCAAGTCTTCTTCAGCATCATCGGCGTACTGATCTGGTCGCGCTTTACCCTCCTTGACACTGCCCTTGCCGCGAATGCTGATCTTAGCACCGCTCTCCCGCTCCATCTTCTTCAACGAGTTACCGCGAGGCCCCACCAAAAGCCCAAAGAAATTGATCTCTGGAAACTCTTTAACGGGAATGTACACCTTCTCCGAGGGTCGTTGAGAACGCTTTTGTTGATGATACTCGACAGGTGGACGGAAGTTGGGATCGTTTTTCATGGCACGATCCACAAGACGGATGCGCTCATCTTCGAGTTTCTTGCGGTAACGGACTTCGCGGGTGTTCGTGCGACGTCCATGGCCATCGTAAGTGGGAGGAGGAGAAGGGGACCTGTACTTCCGGGGTAAGTATGAGCTATAATTGGAACGAAAGTCACTTACCGTTCTCGTTCAGGAGGGATAAAATCATTCAACCTAAGCTTTCGGTTAATTTCCTCGAGGCGTAAATGAATGGCGTAATTGTCAAGTTGAGCCTGCGAAACACCGGCGGCAGAAATCGCTGTCGGTAGACCGGGAATTTCGGCCTTGACTTCGCCCCAGCGGCTACGCCGCTTGCGGGAACCATTTGCATCAGCTGTGTGAAAGTAAGAGATCGCAGTGTGTCAAGGTTAGTATCAGTCAGTAGCTAAAGTGGCAAGCGATTAAGTGGGCCTTGCTGATCAAGTAGGGAATGGAAGAATAATCCCACCGGACAGCAAGGAAAGAAGACACGACATTGTAAGCGCCGCAATTGAATGTTTCCGGACTTACCTGCGGATCCGTTCGGAGTTTCCTCTCTCCCCCTCCTCGATTCTGGTTCTTGAGGGGCCTGACGGGGATACGCCGAAGGCGACGGCTGGGCGAGCTGAGGCGGATTAGTTTCCTCCACTGGTGCCGGTCCAAAACGGCGGCGGGTTCCCAGCGGAACTGACATACACGTCAAAATAAGGATTAGAACAACGGCCAACAACCGCACTCACCATCGTTAGTCCCAGTGACTTCACGAGTTGCAGGTCTCCACATTGCGACTGAAGAAATGGACGACAGAAGGAAAGATGCAAATGAATCTCCGAAGGCTCGTCTTCTCTCGTTAAGTACAGACTCCGCTCAAAATGGGCACACATGCTGACAAATGCTCAGTGGTAGCTCCGCAATGACTAACACCTCTTCTCATTGAACAGCTGTGTCTACTAGAGGGAATGGCTACCAAGCGAGTTGCAGAAGGTAAATACATCATTGTGGGCATACTTCTGCGTGCTTCACAACTCCTCACAAGATTCCCTTGCCTCTGCGTCGACACCAAAGCGGCCCAGGCGCAGTGGAGACGACGGTGACTACATCGATGGGGAAGAAGAGCTCATGAGTGAACCACCCACTGACGTCCCCGTTGTACCTCGCGGTGCGACCATCAACTTCAGCGCTCTCACACGTAAACTTGCGGAATCGCGACGGGTGGCAAACATTAGCGGCGAAGAGAGTTCCCTGGACGCCCACCGTCGTCAACAAGACACTCTAGTATCGCACATATTCATGGCTCAAGACTTTTCGTGGCTACATTTAAAACCCGATCACGCCTCCCGCCCTCTTTGGATCAGTCCAGAGGATGGACATATCATCCTTGAAGCTTTCTCTCCTATTGCAGAGCAAGCACAAGATTTCCTTGTAGCCATCAGTGAACCTGTCAGCAGGTGCGCAGGTATTAGTATCCGACATGTACGTTCAACGCTTACCTTAAGGTTGTCAGACCGGCGTTTATTCATGAATATAAACTCACATCGTACTCTTTGTATGCGGCGGTGTCAGTGGGGTTGCAGACCGAAGACATAATAGAAGTCAGTGCAAGGTGATCGACACAATTTGCCCAACTTGATTGTTGACACGATTGTTAGGTTCTCAATCGGTTGTCGAAGGCATGTTACCCTGAGGGTAAAAGATTTCCTAGTAGGTTTGACAGTTGCACAAGGTACCAGTTCCAGAGAGCATCATCAATTTTATCCGTGAACGAACTTTGTCATATGGCAAAGTAAAGCTAGTCCTCAAGCATAACAAGTATTTCGTGGAAAGTAGTCATCCAGACACTCTCCAACTCCTCCTCAAAGACAAGGTCATTCGTGAAGCGCGAGTGGTGTCTCAGCAGGCCGACAACAGTATTCGAGCCGCTACTTTCACCACCTCAAAAGCACCATCGAAAGGCAATCTTATCATTCCGGGAACCAGAGACGGGGAGAAAAAGAAGGACGATGGAGTTGCAGGGCGGCCATCTGGAATTCCTGGAGCGGCCCCATCGGACGCTGATTTGTTTACATCGATAGTAGGGGTGGATAGTGGTACGCTTCCCTGAAAACTTGTATTATCATTGCACTGAAAACTCATAACAGACGATATTGAGGAGGATGATGACAATGTGCACGCTTTTGAAATAGACGATGCAAAAATTGATGCAAGTTTCCTTACTTACTATTTGCGTCATGGTTTGACACTTCTACAGGATGTGAAGAAGCGCTGCAATGAACTGGAGTATCCTATGCTTGAAGAATACGATTTCCGAAATGACACCATCAATGCCAACCTGGACATCGATCTTAAACCTGCAACAGTGATTCGGCCCTATCAAGAAACTAGCTTGAGCAAAATGTTCGGAAATGGGTGAGCTTGATCTCAGGCGGGTCCAGAGACACCATATAGCTGTAAAACAGTCGCGCTAGGTCCGGAATTATTGTGCTTCCTTGTGGAGCGGGCAAGACCCTTGTTGGTATAACCGCGGCATGTACCATCAAGAAGTCTTGTCTTGTGCTATGCACTTCTTCGTACGTCCAGTGTGTCATATAGGTATATCCCGGTGACAATTTCCATTTTTTTACGCAGGGTGTCTGTCATGCAGTGGAAGCAGCAGTTCATGCAATGGTCAAATGTCACGGATCGGCAAATCGCCATCTTTACCGCGGATCAGAAGGAACGGGTATGATCTCTTACTTCGATCTCTTTTCTATACTCACTGACATCACGGACCAGTTTGCTGGTGACAGCGGTATTGTAGTCTCGACTTATTCGATGGTTGCAAACACCCACA
This sequence comes from Pulveroboletus aff. carminiporus, assembly GCA_038094195.1. Lineage (NCBI taxonomy): Eukaryota > Fungi > Basidiomycota > Agaricomycetes > Boletales > Boletaceae > Pulveroboletus > Pulveroboletus aff. carminiporus. Next base: position 108,323 of record JBBPTP010000001.1, on the reverse strand, counting down.
ATCGGTCACACGAGTCTAAGAAAATGATGGAATTTTTAACTTCCAGAGAATGGGGATTTATTCTATTGGATGAGGTCCACGTTGTCCCTGCAGCTATGTTCCGACGTGTTGTAACCACCATCAAGGCTCATTCAAAGCTTGGTCTTACGGGTGACTGTTCGTCCTCAGCCGAAAATGCATGATAATTGAATATCTGCCTTGTAGCGACACTCGTTAGAGAAGACGACAAGATCGCGGACCTCAATTACATGATCGGACCGAAACTCTACGAAGCCAACTGGATGGATCTTGCTGCCAAAGGCCACATAGCTAACGTTCAGGTTCGTGGTTTGAGCATCGCAGACACGCTAAGTTATTCAACAGCCTCAGTGTGCCGAGGTCTGGTGCCCCATGACGCCAGAATTCTACAGAGAATACCTTCGAGAGCAATCACGCAAACGGATGCTCCTATACTGCATGAATCCCAAAAAGTTCCAAGCCTGTCAGTTCCTGATCAAGTTCCATGAGGCACGAGGGGACAAGATTATCGTCTTCTCCGATAATGTGTATGCATTGGAGGTGAGGGGCTGTTTGAGTATGAAGAAATTTTTGGATTCTTATGCTGTATACTGTCAAACGCAAGGCGTACGCAAAGAAGCTTGGGAAACCCTATATCCACGGCGGCACCGGCCAGGTGGAACGAATGCGTGTTTTGCAATGGTTCCAACACGACTCGAACGTAAATACGATTTTCCTTTCCAAGGTAGGATCTTATCTTATTTAAATGACATGTTAGGCAGCTTCTATTTGTGTCGGCTCCAACAGGTTGGCGATACGTCAATTGATCTACCAGAAGCCACTTGTCTTATCCAAATCAGCTCTCACTTTGGATCACGACGACAGGAGGCACAAAGATTAGGTCAGAATTTCAACCGAGACAGGTGCCACCAGACTGAACTTGATATAGGTCGTATCCTACGGGCGAAACGTCGTAATGACGAGGGCTTCAACGCCTTTTTCTACTCTCTTGTGTCCAAAGATACCCAGGAAATGTTTTACAGCACCAAACGCCAGCAGTTCTTGATAGACCAAGGCTACGCGTTCAAAGTTATCACACATCTCGACGGACTTGAGGACTTGGAGGACTTGGTGTACAAGACCAAGGACGAGCAGATCGAGCTCATCTCTTCGGTACTCTTGGCGAATGAAAGTGAGGCCGAGCTTGGAACGGACATACATGCTTCGGAAGGTGACCTTGCTGGGACAATCACCTCCAAGGATTTTGGTGTTGCAAAATTTCCGACCGCCCAGCGGACGACTGGTTCGCTTACTGCGCTGAGCGGTGCCCAGCACATGTCGTATGTAGAGCAGAACAAATCAGCCAACAAGAAACTGGCGCGAGACGCAGCGCCACGACACAAGCTATTTTCTAAGCGTGATAGGGATAAGGCAGCGGCGAGAAAGGAAGCTCGGGCGTCGGGTCGGGTATAGGCAGCCCCGTCGATGCCACAGTTATCGTGATAGGTGCCATTAGTGCGATCGTGTTACGTCCATAGATCTCTGATGAGAACGATGGTCGTGTTGTGTTGCGCGCCAGGGTGCACTGCATGTGCCTTGCACCAGGTCCAGGTGCGGGCAGCGTGCAAGGCACGTGAAAACCAACCAATCCCCCGAAATCAAAAGGGTCCTGGTGCTACGAACACGAGGGGGGTTCTAAGAGGGCGTTGCAACAGAGCGGTAGCTCTTTCCGGAAAAAGGAAGGAATCTATCTGGTGGAGCTGCGGCCTCGGACCTCCACGACGAGCATGACGACGAGAAAAAATAATCTGAATCAGCGTGAGGGCGCAAATCTCCTACATACCCCCACCCACTCCGTTTTTTTTTTTCCTTTGGATCGAGATTGACAGGAGCCACGCCGGCCAGCTGGGCGACGGCGGCATGGCGACTTCATGCGGAGATCCAAAAACGGTCTGGGCCGCAGCCGACCCCGATCGAACCCGCATTTATGCGGATGTGTGATCCTTGACAAACAAAGATTCATGTCCGATGAACACTTCGGAAGGTCCCTTTTATATGTTCTCTTGAATTCCCTTTCCTTGGCCTCCTTCTTCCTCGCGGTCACCCCACACGGATTTTCCTGTAGTGTTACGCTCTCATATTCCTGAAAATGTCTTCAAAGCGTGGTCGCAAGCGAAACGACAATCTCCCTCCTAATAGAGCCAGAGATGTGCAGCGAGCGTTTCGTGCGCGGAGGGCTGCCCATCTGCAGGTGCGGGGTTTATATCATTTCTATTTGCAATTGTACGACCTTTTGTCCGCCAATTTCAGGCTCTGGAGATGCGTGTGTCCGAGCTCGAGGAGGAGAATAATTGTCTGCGAGCAGCACTCAATCTGCCTCCAGCTAACCGCCCGGCACTCGGCAAAGGTCCGACAGGAAAAGATAAACCAAAGACCCTCGATAACCCCACAGTATCCCAGTCCGCATCCAAAAGTCGTGATTCCTCACCGATAGGCGAGTCTCCGTCTCCAAGGAGATCAGAGTCGACATCACCGTCGGTCATCGGTGGAACCAGCCTGCGAACTCCTCCTATCATCGATGGAGGCAACTGGGACGAGGGTTTCATGATGAATGACCAGCAGTCTACCAGCTCCCACATCCCTTCCAATCCCCCTGTCACATACAGCATGCGCCCAGTCGCCCCCTCGACCGTCCCTCAAAAGAGTCCCCAGCAGTTCACCTTCTCTACCCCCATGCCACCACGTAGCCTCGTCTCGAACGTCCCCAGCCACCCACTGCAGTCGAGCTACGCGCACACCGCAGACAGGCCTATAACAAGTGGCTACAACGACATGAACTACCTGCTTTGCGACGTGCGGGAGACTAGTCATTATTCATATCATTATCAACAACCTCCGTTTTCAGGGGAGAGTCCCATCTCTTCACATTCTCCTCAGCTATCTGTCCATTCACAACCCCCGCACAGCGCACAGCGTGCCAGCATGCAGACTGTGCCATTCCAGCAGCGTCGGTCGCATACAGAGCCCCAGGCTTTCCGCTCTCTCGGCAGTGATCTTCATCTCCCCAGTCCACCTCCTCACCAGGTCTCACGCTTGGCGTCTTCTCCGCCCCCAGCGATCCATGACGTGCGATCGCACTATACCCCACATGGGAAGCACGTCAATCCATTGCCTTGATCGTCGGCCTCCCTGTTCCTATCCCTGCGATTCCTTTTCTCCTTGCTATGATTGATCCTCATCCTTCCTTGTCCGGACATTCCCGTATTTTCAAATCACGTTGATGATGCGTGATCAAGACTTTTTGTATCACTATCCTTTGCGAATGTCTCCATGGTTGTATGGTTCTGCGTTATAGTAGGTGTACTCTCGACACTATTTACTCATACGTCCTCTATTAATCGTCTTGTTCGACGTCACTTTTCATTGTGTTAACGACGGCAGGTTTACGCTACCGTCGGTAATTTCCACTTGAAATTGACAAAAGTTTTTAAGGTGTTCTGGCTATCACAGCCACTTTCGGTGGCGATATCCGCGTGCCTGCCCAAGGGTCCGAGTCAGCCTGTCATGTCCCCCGGGTGGCGACCCCAAGCGAGGCCACATGCTGGACCGGCTGGACAACCCGAATTAAGACTTGGCCCACCCTGTAAACATTGCTTGTTAGTTTGCACATTTGAATATCATTTATCCACAGTGAGATCTCCGATCCACCCGCAAGGTGACAACTGTCGAATATGACGAGCATGACAAGTGCCCGCAGCCCAACCAGCGGTGGACGCGTGGACAGTCACATGCATTCATGTACACGGATGGCCGCATAGGTATCAACAAATGGGGGTATTATGGAGGAGCAGTTACGCCGTAATGTCCAGTTGACACCAGTTTACTTCGCCATCTGCGCCGTATTTCTTCTCTAGCCAATCGTTGGCAGCCTTAAAATGCCCATTGCCCAGGAATCCTTTGTTGGCGCTAAACGGCGAGGGATGCTGGCCCAAAAGGGTAAGTGAAGAATGGAGAAGTAACCTAACGCCAAGCACGTACCGCGCTGGTCAGGATCAGGTGCTTGGTCTGATCATCATCATCAGGTCTAGAGATGCCGAGCGCAAAGGAAAAAAAATTGCTGACCTTGTTCAATTTGGCAACCCTCTTTCCCGCCCACGTACCCCAGGCCAGGAATACGACACCACGTCCAATTCCGTGTACGTCGGGATCGCTACGGCCGCCCAAGTTTGCGCCGCCGTACTTGTCAACCACGTCGACGACCTTATCTGTGAATTCCTCCCAACCCCTTCCGGCATGCGAACCGGCTTGGTTTGCCTTGACGGTCAGACACGTGTTAAGCATGAGGACACCACTTTCAGCCCAAGCAGACAGGTTTCTGGATACACCGGTACTATTATGAGCATTGCAGATGGTATCGTCTTATCAGATGGCTTACCCATGCTGGGGTGGTTTAAATCCAGGGTATTCTGCCTTGATTTCTGCATATATCTGTAGTTCCCTCCTGAGTCACATTGTCGACCACGTGTAGTCTATGGCTCACGTTTCGTAAAGACGGTGGTACGGTGACGCCCTTGGGGACCGAAAAGCAAAGTCCTGCAACGCCAGGTCTCGACGTAACTTGGAACTACGGCGGGACAGAAGCTTACCATGCGCCTGGTTAGGACCGTGATAAGGATCTTGGCCCACAATGACGACTTTGACCTTGCCCAACGGCGTATTCGACCAGGAATAGATGTTTCGAGCTTTACCGCCGCAATAGACGTGAATGATCCGAAGTTATAGGAGATCAGTGCGACGAGCTCACGGGGCGGGTAAACTTTGAGGCCCTTCATGTCACCATCTGGACCTCTCACACCTTCCTCCCAGAGGAATTTCTTCAGTGATATAAAGTATGGTTTCTTAATTTCGTCTTTGAGGACCTTGAGCCTAGGGTGGCGGCGTGAGCCTTGAGACTCGAAGGCAACCAGTGAAGAGAAGTCGTTTGCACCCACCAGCTCTTACCCATGCATTCGCATTCGAGCTGGAGCAGATGCCTCTGATCTTTGGGAATCGACTCTATGAACTCGCTCAAGGAGAATGGGATGAAGTTCAGGCGCTGGAGGCCAGATGAGCCTACGACTTTTGTCTTGGCAGTAGTTGTCGAGGGAGAGTTTAACGTATCTAACTTTGCTTTCTTTGCTTCCGGCCGCCCATTCTTTTCCGACGCGGAGTTTTCTGGCGTGACAAACATGTCCATGAGTGTACGCTGTCGCTTTAAAGTGTTTGAAGCCGACGCGTTGCACTCGTTCTGAGAACCGCTGGGTATCATGGACGCGTCGCATGGGGACGACGCGGCAGCTTCCACATCTGCGAGGTAGACGACGCGTGTGTGGTCCGCCATCTGATGAATGAACGAAAGCAAGACGCGAAATTGTTCCACGCGTCGCCTTTACGCGTTCCAGTTCCTGCGCCGTTCGGGCTGGCCTTGCCTATTATGGGTCCGCCATCCGGACCCGTGCCGATTCAATTTATTGCTAGTGGCACCGCTTTTGAGACCTGACCCCGACCTGCAAAAGTCTTCGGAAAGGCTATTTAGTGTTACACGCCGCCGACATCTGCCAAACTGCCTCGCTCAGCCTCTTCACCATCGCCACCGTCCGCCAAGAATGCTTCTGGGCGCGCGGATTCAGCCAGGAGGCCGTTCCTTAATGTCCGGTCGTTCAAACGGCGTATGAGCTCGTTTAGCGCAGATGCAGCACCGCCAGATGGTAGCAATGTCGATCTGAGCTCCACGTACCATGCCGGTTCATCGAGGTAGGACCACCCTCTCAACGGACTGACAAGCTGACGTGGCAAGTTAGTGACGATTTAGACTCGGACACAGCCGGCGAGGACACAGACGACGAACAACATCCCGACCGTGGGCGCCGCACATCCTTGAAGAGTCTACAGCAAGACGTGCGAGATACTGTGAGGAAGAAAAGGCAACGAATGTCGCCCTCGCGACGCACTTTGAGTCCTGTATTCGCGGAACCCGTCGCAGAGCAGGGATCGAATGGCACAGGGCGTAGACGATCATTCACCCGGTCGCGGTCTCCGCACATTCGTACAGTGAACAGTTCGGGCCAGAGCCCTCATCAAACGACCAATGCCCCTATTTCGCATGCTCGTCATCGCACCCTACCGACGTCATGTGCTCTCCTTCCTGGTGAAATTTCTCTTCACGTTCCAATACCGTTCACTGGCATATTATGGACATTCTCTGCTGACGCTCGGAGTCTGGCGGAATCCCTTTTACTCTTAGGGTCCTTGTTCTACGCAAACCGGAGATTGGCCTTGTTTTCCACGCCTTCACACACGCCCGACCCTTCAGTGTCATCAGGTAAGACTTCCACGATGATAAGCAGTCTATATGCACATTTCCTTCACAGAAATAGACATACTCGTAGTTGCCTGCATTATTTATGTTATTTGGAGCCACTCTTCTTTCGTCAAAAGGGCACCTGCTCCGCCTCCTTCTGATACGGACGATACCCATGCTTCATCTCCTCGCATAGAGTCTCGGGAAAGCAGACGTGGCGGTGGTCCACGCTTGTCTCAAAATAGAACACATTTCGGGTTTGTGTGGATGAGCGTACCGAAGAATTTCAGGTGCGCCTATACCGCAGTAGTCTGTGCATAATACTCATATGATTCAGGGACTGTACGGATGACGGTGCGCTGACAGGGCTGTCGTTTGGACCTCTCATCTCAGTTGCCCTGTTGTCCTCCTCGCTCCGCCAAGCTGCATCGCCTAACTCCACTTTGGTACCTCCTGGTTGGCTGATAGAAGTCCCTCACGTTCCAGAAGATGCGCATGCATCATTCTCCACTCTGGATGCTTTAATATTGTCTAGGCGTAGCCTGGTCGATTATGCAACTCTCGGTTCATTCATTCTTCTGGTCCAGATCTTTTCCTCATCCTGGTACGAAGCAAGGTACCGCAGGGGACGGAATGTACCTGAGGGTGAGCGCGGCTCAGTGCCACGCAGTGAAGCACTACGGACATGGACATATTGGGGATATTCATACGTGCTCACTCTAGTCGCACTATTCGTCCGGTATTTGCTTGCAAGTCATGGCATGGGTTTATGGCAGAGTGAGTGCCATCTGATTGTGCAGATCCAATCTACTCAACCTAATGGATAGACCTCAGTTATTTCGATATCATTGTAGGCTCTGTGTTCTTCCAGTTCTGCCTGTACGTCGCCTTACGATTGGCTCATGGGGGATTCACCCTTGGTGAACTTGCGCTCGTATGCTTTGGTGGATTGTCCTTGGGCACAGAGTTACTCAATCTCACGAAAGCGCGGGTGAGCGAAGCAACAGAATGTAAACAGTGTGTGCTGATTCTTTCCAACCAAGTTATGGCCGAAGAGGACGCCCTTCACCAAGACTTACCGCCTCCCGACTCCTCTCCTTGTTTTTCAGGTTGCCCTCATCGCCGGATCATTACTCACTGGGTTCCTACTATCGCCGCTGCTCGCACTATCTCGCCATATAGCACAGCGACCTGTTCGCCGGCTCAGATTTCCTCACGAGAAACCCAGGCACCGACGAGCGCTCGCTGCTGGATTTTATGTTGGCACAATTGTGATTGTAGTCGGTCTCATTGGCTCATGGACGTGGCTGTGCCTTGGAAAACGTGACCCCTGGTTATGGGCGATGTTTTGGGTCCTCCAAGGGAAGAGAAAGTGGACCCGACCACTGTTACTGGGTTACTGGGCACTTCTGGGCAGCATAAGCGTTGCCGGGTGGAACCGACAATTGTCGAGGACCCGGAGATACAAGCCGCGGAATGCTACTGCCAACATGGGGGATAGTGGAAGCCTTTCAACCTCGACGACACAAGCTCAGAAATCTGCGGAGTCGGTGACACCTGCCACACCACCAACGGCAGGATTAGGACTTGCGTTTGCAAACCTGCCGAACCTTCCGAATTTGCCCAATGGGACACAGGTGGCGACAGACCTACTAGACGCTGCTGACAAGCATGTCCCGACGCTGAGTGTCAATGCTCGTCGGAAGTTCTTCCACGGGTTGGCGGTGGTTATGTTTTTGCCCGGTGTGGCTGTTGACGTTAGTCCTGCCCGCTTTTGTCATGCGTGTTGCTAACGAATGGCGTTGCGAGAAACAGCCTGCATTCACACACTTGTCGTTCAGCGCTGCATTTGCCTTGTTCATCTTTGCCGAATATGTGCGATACTTTGCGATTTATCCGTTCGGTGCGGTTGTACATCTGTTCATGAACGAGTTCCTGGACCACAAGGATCGTGGCACGGCAATTTTAAGCCATTTCTACCTATTGACAGGATGTGCAGGTTCGGTGTGGCTTGAGGGGTGAGTGAGGTGACCACTTGCGGGACCAGGTACTGAACGAAGATGATTTAGGTCGTCGCGGATTTTGATGTACACAGGCATCCTTGCGCTTGGCGTGGGTGACGCACTCGCGTCAATCGTGGGGAAGCGGGTTGGAAGGCACCGGTGGTCAGCGAATTGTTCGAAGACAGTTGAGGGTAGCATTGCGTTTGCGGTGTCTGTTATAGCGTGCGCATGGGTTCTGCGTGTGCTCGGGCTTACTGAGCAGTTCTCGGTGCGCATGTTGGTCAAGTCAGGGTGTCGAACTGATGCTGACGGAATGGATCTAGATGGCACGATACGGGGTTGTTACGATGCTGTCGTCGGCGTTGGAGGCACTGTCGGAGCAGAACGATAATTTGACATTACCGCTGTACATGTGGAGCATGCTTGTAGTTGTGGAGGTGTAGGTGGTGTCGTCATGTGACCGGGTAGTGGTAGTGGGGAATGTTATTTGGGATTTGCGCTGCCGTTAGCTGCTCGTCGCTTTCGTCAACATCGTCTTACTCGACTGGTATGTTGCCCGCGCTCTTTCCAGTTCTCCCCCTCATCCCCCACAGTCATGAACACGTGATCATGCCAATCCCAGATAATGACCGCGCCGCCAAGCTCACTCTCCCCGCCCTCGCAACACCCTTCCCCCTCCTCCAAGACCCTGCCTTCCAGATGCCCTTCCAGCTCTTTCAGAACCCCTCAGAGCGCGTCCGCAGACCATCCAGACCCGCAACTGCGTCCATTCTGGAGGGGCCCGCTTCCTTTGTCCTCCCGACTCCGCCCGTTCCGTCCAACCAAGACACCCTGGTGCGTTATCCTCCCCCACACACTTCCTCCCAGCCCCCCCTCTTCCAGCCCACTCCCCCGGCATGCACAGATGACGGTGTCTCCGACCCTCCCTGCGATCCCATGAGCGGTATGCACATTTACTCTTTCTACGTCGCGGATCTTAATTGACGATCCCCTCTCCCTATACCCTAACACTAACGAACCTGCTAAAGACGGCTCGGCCCGCACTGCCAATTCCCGATCACAAGCGACGTCCTCCGACTATGACTGGGTTTCGTTCATGACCGCGTATGCGGCAGGCCAGTGGAACCCTCACCGAATTCCACATCCGCCTCGTTCTGTATTCGACTCCACTTGGCCCAGTGCGCAGTCCCCGCCCCCAGATCTCCCTATCTTTACATCTCCAAACAAATCGAGCCAGTCTGGTCCATCTTCATCGGAGTCACTGCTTCCCGGGAACCCCGTCTTCTTGTCACTGAACTCTGACACTGCCAACGACAAGGACCCCAAGAATCAACTCACTGTCTCCCCCGAGAAGCACTTCTCGAAACTACCCCCACCGCCAGCTTCGCTGATTGGCCGTCGCTTTCGTAAATCGTTCACCGATCTCAGGCAAACGACTGGTCACACAATGCAACTTTCTCTCGATGGTGCACAGAACTTGACCATGGCTCCAGACGTGACCACCGCTGCGGCGACCATGCGCTGGGCTGCCGCCAGAGTGAACATATCTCCGCTTGCATTACCATCCCCTGAGCATGAGCTCACTGATCCGATGCGCGGGGTACACGCAGCTATCCCCGGAGTTCATGCACCTGAGTGTAGCCCTCCGCTTAATCCTGTAACCCCCGGAAACAGCCGCAAAACACGCTTAGGTAGCTTTTGGGAGGGCACCCAGGATGTGGGCGATGACATTGACCGACTCTCGACGATCCAGGGCTCAAATCCTGCGTCACCAACGCGTCCTACACCAGACAGTGATGCTCAACCGCCCGTGGATCCGACTTGGAACACTTCGGTCCCGCCCGCTTCTGCACCCCTGCCACGACAGTCGCCTGAGGAACGCCAAGAGGAGGACTACTTCACCGCGTCTAGTACCCGCGCGAACACTCTAGACTCAGATTTTCGTACCACTTCCGACGTACCTAGCATCTGGCAAGAGTACGTGAATGTCCAGCGAGACAGCGAACCTCCAGATATGAATGTAGCCACCACTCCTGCCTTGCCGCGTAGAATATGTCTTACTCGCCAAACGTCCTCTCCTTTACCAATTTCGATGGCCTCGGAGAGAAAGCTCACCAGTGGGCGATCGGTCTCTGACACGTTAAACAGCTATAGAATAGGACGTGCTGCGAAGGAGGAGCAGATGTTCTTGGAGCTGGGATATCTTGCTCCTCCTAATCCTCCGGATGAACTCGAGCGAAGACGTGCACTCTACAAGTAAGTTCATGTTGCTACACGCACTTCCAACAGCAACATGTTGACGAGTGACGATCAGGTTTAACATCTGGAATACTGCACCCGATATCAATTTTGATAGGATTGCTCACTTGGTCAAGCTTGTATTCAATACAAAGAGTGTATATATCTCCCTCATCGACGGTACAGAACAGTGGGCGGTCTACTACAATTCGATTCGACGGTTCACTAACTTTCGGGCCATAGATGGTTCAAATCTCAATGTGCGTTTTCGGACCTGTTGCTGTGCCTTGCCAACTACCTACCGACGTAGCAGGCGGAACATCGTTCACGCGTTGTCCTCGTTTGACTTCATTTTGTGCCCACAGCATCCTACAGCGGTAAGGTTTCTGTGCCTCATCATTTTGCGTCTTCTTGATATTTCCTAGCTGTGACGAGCCTACTGTGATCTTGGACACGTTAGCAGATTGGCGCTTCGTGAAGAACGTGCGTGTGAATATTGCTAGCACCCGCATGTCTCCAGTGGTTGATGACTGCCTAGCCATTTGTGACCGGAAGTCCTCACACTCGATTTTATGCGGGTGCACCGCTACGGACCCAGGAAGGGTATAATATTGGCAGGTAATGCATGCCGACGTCCTGCCGCAGGTAGCTGAAGTAGTGGTAGTCTGGCCTTGATTGACGATTCACCAAGGCAAGATTTCTCGCCTCGTCAGCGACACACTCTCAAGGAATTTGCGGTGGGCGAGATGCTCTGCACTTTGAGCGGTGCTGACTACTCCATCCCCAAGGCCATTGTGATGCGTGAGATGGAGCTATGGAGAGACAAGGTTCAGTTGTTCCTAAAAGTACCTGATCTTTCCAACCATCTTTTATGCAGATCCAACTTCGCATACGAGACAAGATCCAAACATCCGTGAGACCTCTTTTTTGATATCAGAGCATGTTTATGACATGTTCCTAGATGGAACACTTTAGTAGAGAATGCCTGGAGATCGACCAACAAGAGTCACAGAATGCCGATATGTATGCCTCGGCGTCCATGGACAAGGTATATGACCGTGCAGCCAAGCTTGTGAAGCGTACGTTGGACGTCGAGGAAGTCCTGGTCATGGATGTCTCGCACTGCGACGTACTCGAAACACTTAGTGCCGAAGCGACCGTGTCGGTGGTAATGCACCACGGTAACGCTCAGTCACGCGCAACTTCACGGACGCTCACCGCCGACGAGCAAGGCAAACTTAACGCATTTTTTGAACGATTCCCTGATGGCAAGATTTCAGAAGGGATCTTACCCGTTTGCTTTCGTCCGTTTATGCCAACTCATATACAATATGCTTTAAGTGAGTGGCAATTTCTTCAAGTGGCCAGCCACCGACCCACCGCAATAAAGCGGTCCCAGTCTTCAACATTGACAAGCGACCTTTCGCACTAATTTGCGCCTACAATGCTTCTGATCCATCACGGCGTTTCGTGAGCAACATGTGTTCGCACATATCATTCTGCTTACGTCCTCTATGTAGTTGGAAGGCCACGAACTGTCTTATCTGCGCGCCATTGGTATTGTTCCGTATGTTTACATGGTCATGTCTAACAACGTTATGTTAGGTGTAATCATCCTGTCAGCTGTGTTGAAGCGACGTATGATGCTTGCAGATCAGGCTAAAAGTCTATTTATCTCGAAGTAAGTCGCCATTCTCCACGCCATCCAGCAATACCTCACAGGCGATCCAGTATATCTCATGAACTGCGAACACCACTTCATGGAGTATGTGACAATCCTCACTTCTGTGCAACACCCGATTGAGGTGCCAATGTAGATATTGGCGGCTGCGGAATTATTGGCTGATACCTCACTGAATCACGGGCAAACGTCGTTCTTGCACACTGTCCAAGCGTGCGGTACATCACTTGTGGAAACTGTGAATCACGTGCTGGACTTCACGAAACTTAGTGGGAACATGAAGTCGGGTGGTGTTGACAATGTTATCACTCGGACGAGGTGCGTTATCTGCGATGTCATTGAGTGAAAGTTCATGTAATATATTCAGAGTGGACCTAGAGCAACTTGTAGAGGAAGCGATTGATGGGTCGTGGATAGGCTATTGCGCGCGCAACTCGTCTAAGGGCTCCGAGATAGGCAGTGTATATGCGCCGAATTCGAATCAGCGAGCCTCGAGCGTTATGACCGCACCAGAATCTTCCCAGAACGTGGAGATCGTCGTTGATATCGATCATCGCGAAGGAGTAGGTTTGTTGGCACGGTCCTTCTACACATTTTACTGAGACAAGCTCACATAGGGGTGGACACTGAAGTGTGACAAGGGCGGTATACGCCGAGTGTTGATGAATCTATTTGGGAACAGTCTCAAGTTCACATCGGTAGGTGGATTGTTGCTCTTTCGCGCCTTCGCTCACCGGTTGTATACAGAGCGGTTACATCCATGTGTCACTGAAACAACTCTCCGCACCAGAGGATATTACGAATAACACAGTCAGGATAGAGCTCCGTGTGAGTGACACAGGGAAGGGTATCAGTCAAAATTTCCTCAAGGTCGGTCTCTTCACACCGGGGACGGGAGTTCGTCATTCATACACCATTGTCAGAACCACCTATTTCGTCCGTTCTCGCAAGAGAACCCTCTACAGGCCGGAACTGGATTGGGGCTTGCAATCGTGAGCAGCATTGTCCGGTCTCCGAGTGTCGCCGGCAAGGTAGAGGTCGTCAGCGAAGAGAACGTGGGCACAGATATCAAAGTAGTCTTCGAGGCTGAAATTCTTGAAGAGGGCTTGAATAATACTCAGGACCCCTTTTTCTTTGACGACCAAACGCGACCGCCAGTGATCTCCTTCCTTGGCTTCAAGAAACGAGGACGTGGTGTTCAGCTTCTTTGCGAGATTCTTCGCAAATATCTTATTACTTGGTGGGGTTTCACCCCCCAGCGAGAAGGTGCCGAGCTCGGTGACATTGTTATTCTTAACGAGGATCCTTCACCCATCGTCACTGCTCTCGAGAAGATGGACAGCCACCGTTCATTTATCATTCTTTCCTCCAGTCGTGGAAGCCCTCGTATAATGGGGATTTGCAACGCGTACGAGAACAATGGTGGCCTTTGTCGTATTGTACACAAACCCGGCGGCCCTTTCAGACTTCGTACAGCGCTGAAACAGCTCCTTCGAGCAAGACAACGACGACAACATCGCATGCCAAGCCTCGCCAACGCTGGGATGAGTTCTGAAGAGAGCATCTCTCTCCAATCGACCATTTTCGCAGGCGACTACGCAGAGTCTACCATCCAGAGACACCGACATGGGAGTCTCGATAACTGGCCAGATCAGCCAGCGTTGCTGTCTACAAGTATTTCTGGTATCACGGTGTCCATATCTCCTGATTCAGAGAAAGACCTTGTCTTGCCACCTGCGGATGGTGAACAAACAGTGTCAATGCCGAGCATTAGCAATCCAACACTTGCGGTCGGTACCACCGGGACTCTGCTCAGAGCATCCGTTGGATCTGTGGGGTCAACTAGACTGCGTCGAAAAGTATTGGTTGTAGAGGATAATAGTATCCTTCGTAACCTGCTGTGGGTCAATTTATCCTTGGCCGTTTCCCCCTTTGCTAACCTAGCTGCGACGCAGTGTCAAGTGGCTAACCAAAAAGGTATGCAGAGTCATAGATGGACGATATTTCCTCACATCCTCTTAAGGGCTTAGAGTATCGAGAAGCTGTGGATGGTCGCCAGGGAGTCGAGATCTTCCGCTCCGAAGGTCCATTCGAGTAAGTGGTAACTCTACTCGTCGTATGCTTTGTCTTATATTTGCTCAGTGTGGTGCTACTGGATTTATCAATGCCAGTTCTAGATGGTAAGCGTTTCTACCAAGCGCAGTTTCATTGGACAAAGGTACCCATCTCTTGATAGGAGTTGGCGCTACTGTTGAGATCCGCCAAATTGAGCGTGCGCGTTCAGGTCACCATTCGACCGTGATCCTGGCGTTGACAGGCATGTCTTCACTTGAAGATAAGCGGAAAGCGTTCGAGGCCGGAATGGACGGATAGTACGTCTTCCACCCATGATCATTAATCCTCCCAGGGATTACTGACATAATTTACCAGCCTAGTCAAACCTGTTGCATTCAGAACATTGGATGACATGTTCCACAAGCTTGGCCTCACTTGATCGAGTTCACCCATCACACATTTCAATGTACACGCCTATACACGACACTCGCACGACCAGACAATGACGGGTTCAGCCACCTTTAGAATTCTTCGATAGAGGACTCGATTTTCAATCCCCCTTGTGATGTCCAGCATAGCTTTGTCGATGTGTCTCATCATTTTGATCTACTTTATCGATTCTCTCCATCAGCAACTAATCCTCTCAATGTTCATCTCTTAGCATGCTCGCTGTCATACTGCCTCGCTGATTGTTCTTTTGCACGCTCGAGCCCCTAATTTAGTACCTTGGCATGTTTTCCATCGAATTCCCTGGATGTATTAGCCAGATAATAAAAGCACGAATTTCTGGACGTGCGAGAGCATCGAAAAACAAGGTTTGCTAGCTAAATTTTACACGGATGGTGACGAGGTGAAGTACATATCTGTAAGGCGAGATACCATTCTTTTGGAGACTACATGGCCAGATATTGAACGGCACATTTTATACGTACGCCCACTTGCCCAAGCTTTCCGCCCATTCTCTAAGCTCTGCCTTGGGCGTGTTGGCAAACGCCGCTTCGACCCTGTTTAAGCCCACGACGGACTCCTGCGCGGGCGGCGTAGGCAGGTCGGGCGTATATGCGGGCTGACATAATATCCCGAGCCCAAGTCCCCCAACTTCCGCAAGGTATGTTCTAAACGTCTCCGACGTAAATCCTTCAGATTCGAGGGCGGAGACGAGGCAAGTCAGTTTGGACGAGGGAAAGTCTGCAGATCACCATCAGTCTCCGCATGAAAAATGGACAAGAAATCATCAAAGTAAAGGTCCGTCACTCGCAATGATGCAAGGCAGAAGTGAAACGTGAAACATGAGAAAGGACGTGAGCACCGACCCTCTGGTATAAGTGTTACAGCGCAACCTCCGCCTCCTGCGCCCGTCAGCTTTGTGGCGAGGTTGTATGGATCAGCGCCCGTGATACGTCGCACAGCCTCCAGGGATGGGTGAGAGACACGTAGTTGATCGAGGAGTCTATGGTTTTCGTCTATCAGGGTCTGGGCGGCATCAAAAATGTGGAAGTGTGAGCGATACAATGGACGACGTACCGCTAGGCTCTCCTTAGCCCCAGATCCCGAGAGCACATGACTGGCTTTCTCGACTATCCGCTGGATATCATCCAAGACCTTGCCCACCCTCTCTGGTTCTTCTACTTTCTGCTTGCCGACGCTGCCTACGAGTTCCTTTGTGTTTCGAGGGACACGGGTGTCCGTAAGTAGGAAGCGGTGTGATGTGAACCTGCGTCATAGTTGGTGAGAACCATCTCTAGCCTACCAAGTAGTAATAGTAGACGGACTTACCCCTCGATAGAAACCATCCCCCCTTCTTTGCCTTCACTCAGAATGGACTTCGTGTACAAGAGACCCCCACCGTACACAGCAACTGAATTATCGACACCACTTGGGTTGCCATGTAGAATTTTTTCGGAGAGGAAAGCGTAGACATTGACAGTGTCTGCTAGAGATTTTGGAAGTCTGTCTGGTTGAACCAAACTTGAATTGGAGTCGGATGAAGGAAAGATGCGACCGGTAATCAACATGAGCGCAGTCGTTGCACATACTGAGAACGCAGCGGAAGAACCAAGTCCAGCACCAACGGGTAAGGCAGCACGAATGGTCAAAGTGAACGACGGCCTGGAACAGAAAACGTCAACGCGTACATTCTCTAAAGGGGATAAGACCATACCTGGCTGTAGTTTCAAGGTCCTTGGTAAACACCATGTACAGGTACAAGAATGCGAGGCTGGCTTGTCGTGCGTGGGCTCCGAATGACTCTGAAAGCGCAACTCTGGAAATTTCCTCGAGAAACTCGAGATCAAGGGGAACTTCGCTGGTTTGGGAAATAGCTAGTCACAAGATGGAAAGGTGAATGAGCCCAGGAATAGATGAACACGTCGCGACTCACCAGGGACAACTTGCCAAGGCAAGTCGTCTATATCCCACTCATGCCTAAAGCTACCTGCTTTGTCGTTTGCATCAACATCTACGAAATGTACACCGATCCTATGACTGGAACCCCCGAGACGCGGCGTAGCGACAGCGTAGCACCGGAGAGATACAGAAGCAGCCAGGGCAGGTACACCGTGTACGACGGCATGTTCTCCAAACAGGATGACCTTGCCGGGAGAGGAGACAACCCATTGCCTCTCGTGCGGCCGCACCCTGATGCCTTGGTCTTGAGTAATCTGATCGTCCAATGCCAACTTTGCAACCGCGTCGTGGATGGTTGCGCGCACCCGCTCGACACCCTGTGGAGTTCGACGTATAGCCCCCGCATCGATGAGGGCACGCTCGAGGTCGTCGAGCAGATCTGCAGAGTCCTCGATTCCAACACAGAGGCGGATAAGGTCTTCTGGGAGACCACGTGCTGCGCGAGTCGCCGCAGGAATTGAGGCGTGCCTAGTAGAATTAGTTACGAGCCCAGGAAAAGACGAAGGCGAACACGTACGACATGGCGCAGGGCATACTGATCAGCGAATTGACGCAACCAAAGCTGACACTGACTGCCCACAAGCGGGTACCAGCGACGATGCGTTCACTGACATCCTTGTCGCCTGTCGTAAAACTCAGGACTGCACCATAGCCAATGGAGATGCGTTCGTGGACTTCGCGGTTGGGATGGTTCGGGAGGCCGGGATAGAAGGTGGGAAATCCGAGTGAATGGAGATAGCTCGCGACGAGGGTTGCCGTTTGTGATTGCTGAGTGAGGCGCAGCGACAAAGTTTTTGTTCCTCGAAGGAGAAGGAAACAGTCGAAGGGAGTGAGGGCATTTCCTGTCGCATTGATAGTAAATGCGATTTTCTAAGTTGACGGTGTGAGCAGGCAGGAAGGCCATGGCAATGAGAGTCACCTTTGCAATGTCGTCCCTGTTGCAAGTGATGACGCCGGCCATGAGATCGTGGTGGCCGGACAAGTATTTCGTAGCGCTGTCGTAGACAATGTCTGCACCGTGCTCGAGGGGCCGCTGGAGTGCGGGGCTCATCATGGTGTTATCTACGACAACGACGGCGTCGGGACAACGCTCCTTGACGTCCTTGGCGATGCTGGCTAGGTCGACGATCTTGAGGAGGGGATTGGTCGGAGACTCGAGAAGGACCATGGCGATGTTGTTACTAGGGTTGAGAAGGGGGATGAGGGTGGAGGGGTCCGTTGTGTCGACGTGGTATACGGTGATGCCCTGGTGGGTCTGGAGGTATGAGAGGAGACGGTTTGTGCCGCCGTAGAGGTCGTCGCCGGCGATGATGGCGTCTGCAGGCTTGAGGAGACGGAGGATGGTGTCGAGGGCGGCCATGCCCGAGGAGACGGCAAACGCATGTGCTGCGGAGGATATCTTTGCGATGTGATGCTCTATTGGGGAATGAGTCGGGGGAGAGGCGGGGATGCAAGGACGGACCGAGATGTGTGCGAGTGGGATTTCCGCTACGAGAGTAGTCGTACTCGCCAGCGACGCCCTTGAAGGTGGCGGTCTGGTATATCGGCACGGACGACGCGCCATACTGGTCCTTGCGCTCGGGGTTCTCGACGGTCGCGCAGAGGGTGGAGAAGCGGTAGGGGCGGCGTGGTCTGTAGGGGGAGTCTGGCTCCGGGGTGGGGAGGTCGACGGGGCGGGCGACGTCGAGCGGCTTTGGTAGGGTCATCGTCGTCGGAGTCGTCGTTCTTGAGCGCCGCTGACCACAGGAATCCGATCGCGCCATTCTTGCACGTGACACCGCATCATGCCGAGAGCGACGACGAGAGAGCACCGTGAGCACGCCCGCTCACCGTCCACGACGTCGAGCTCACACAGATCTAGCCAAGAAACAGGTCCTCACACCCGATCTGATTGCAAAGCGCACAAAGAGACATCTCGAGGAGCTCGAGGTCCGTGTGGTGCGTCCCCACTAGCGTTGTCTGACACCGTCTAGCGCACAAACTATGCCGCCTCCTCGCTGCTAAACGAGCCCGACTCGGATCCTGAGGCCTCGTCCAACCCAAAGTCAAAGTTTAGAGCAAGACAGACGGTGATCTCGGACAAGCGAACGTTCCCCACTGCCAACGCGGCCAAGAAGAAAAAGTCAACCATGAACGTGCGCACGGCGATTCTGTATCGAAAGGGACTCGCTGCGCTGATCGACGAGAGCGTGAGCCGTGCATGCCCGACCCGAGCAGCGCTGACACCATGCCAGGGCATCACGTCTCTCGCGCCGACGCAGCCGTCGTATCTGACGGCCTCTGCGCCACCGTCAGCGGTTCTGCCGCGGATGCTCTGCTCAGTGTGCGGGTACAAGGGAGCGTACCGGTGCAAAAAGTGTGGAATGTCGTACTGTGATCTGCGGTGCGGGCAAGTGCACGATGAGACGCGATGCGAGCGCCGAGTGGTGTAGACTATTATTACTTGATGAGATGATCAATTTTCTGAGTGACTTGGTTTCATCTCCATCTACCATCTCAACGCCCATCTCCTCCCTCGAACTTTGACCATGTGTCCCCACCACAACGCAGACACCCTTCCAGCCCAAAAGAACGAGATGGTGTCCGTAGATATTTCGTCCAGACCCGCCGTCAACGGTCACCGCAACGGCACCACCACCACCAATGGCCGCGATCAGCGTCGCAACCCCTATGCACCTCGCGCCTCTGATTTCTTGAACAACATCTCAAACTTCAAGATCATCGAAAGCACTCTCAGAGGTTCGTTGCGGTCTCTTCTTTCTTTCTATCCTTTTTTTCTTTCTCTTTACCGTCACACTCCGTAAAAGCCGAAAGTCCGATTATCCCGCTAATACGTCCTCAGAGGGCGAACAGTTCGCCAACGCCTTTTTCGACACCAAGACAAAGATCGCCATCGCCAAGGCACTCGATGCCTTTGGTGTAGAGTACATCGAACTCACCTCCCCTGCCGCCTCGGAGCAATCGCGCTACGATTGCGAAGCCATCTGCAAGCTTGGCCTCAAGGCCAAGATTCTTACCCACATTCGCTGCCACATGGACGATGCTCGCATCGCCGTAGAGACCGGTCCGTCCTTTCCCGACCATACTCACGGCATCCTCTGATCCTCCTTGTAGGTGTCGATGGCGTCGACGTGGTCATCGGTACTTCTTCCTTCCTCCGCGAGTTCTCGCACGGAAAGGACATGGCTTACATCACAAAGACCGCAATCGAGGTCATAACCTATGTCAAGTCCAAAGGCATTGAAGTCCGTTTCTCATCAGAAGATTCTTTCCGCTCAGACCTCGTTGACCTCCTCTCAATATACCAAACCGTCGACAAAATCGGCGTAAACCGTGTCGGCATCGCAGACACCGTCGGCTGTGCCAACCCAAGGCAGGTCTACGAGCTTGTGAGAACTCTGAGAGGTGTCGTCGGTTGCGATATCGAAATCCATCTCCACAACGATACCGGCATGGGTGTGTCTTGTCCCTTTTTTTTTCTGACCTCTCGTTGACTTTCTCAAGCTATTGCCAATGCATACACCGCCCTTGAAGCGGGCGCTACGCACATCGATACCTGTACGCCCTTGTAGCCCTTCGTCATCCTTTTACTTACCCCTCATAGCCGTCCTTGGAATCGGCGAACGTGTTGGCATCACCCCTCTCGGTGGTCTCATTGCATGTCTCTACGCTGCGAACCCCGAGTACGTCAAGTCCAAGTATAACCTTCCCATGCTTCGTGAGATCGAGAACCTTGTCGCCGAAGCTGTAGAAGTCAACGTACCATTCATGAACCCCATCACGTGTGTATTCCTTCTCTACCCTAGATCTGTCTCGCCCACACAATCTACTCAGTGGCTATTGTGCCTTCACACACAAGGCTGGTATTCACGCCAAGGCAATCCTCAACAACCCTAGCACCTACGAGATCTTGAAACCTGAAGACTTTGGTTTGACTCGATACGTCTCCATCGGGTAAGCGATGTGTGGACCACTGCGCGACGCCGCCATCTGATTGCTGCCGCAGCCACCGACTTACTGGCTGGAACGCCGTCAAGAGTCGTGTCGAACAGCTCGGCCTCCGGCTTACCGACGAAGAGGTATCCTTCGTCTAGTTAACTCGATGTACACATTGACGGCTGACTCTCGTCACATAGATCAAGGATGCTACTGCCAAGATCAAGGAACTTGCCGACGTTCGCACACAATCCATGGACGACGTCGACTCGCTCCTTCGTGTCTACCACTCTGGGATCCAGAGCGGTGAGCTCGCCGTGGGACAGAAGGAAGCACTTGACCGTTTACTCAAGAGACACCGTGAGGGGTCGCTCTCGAATGGGGAAGCCCCGAACGTTGCCGTGGCAGCATGAAACATCCGTCTGGCTGTCTCTGGCCGCAAGTTGCGTGGAAACGCTTCCAGCAAATCCCAAAAGCGATCTGTGTTCGCGCGTATATATGCAATATCTGTTGTGATGTAAGTTGATGTGTAACTTTTTGTACGTAGTCACTGTCGTACAGTAGTGTGATCGCACACTTTTTCATGCACCTCATCGCGTCGCTGAGCATTTAATGCGATGCCCTCTTGGCGAAAAGATCAGAACATCTGCACAAACTAAGACATGAGAGGCACAGCAAGTACAACAGGTTTGCATCGTAACTCCCACTCACCACTTACCTGAAGGCGGCGAGCTGTGGGCGCAGAAAGGATCAGCAAAGTTGACGGTCACCAGCGGATAGCCTCCAGAGGGTTAATACCCACATCAAATTGATCAGCATCAGCTTGCCGTGATGTCAAGCCATCAAGCAAAGCACATTGCAGGACACCCCATTTGTATTTGACCAACATGCACGCGGGTCGTTGCATCAGGACAACGGCGACTACATTCGACTAACCGAATTCACGCTGATCAAGTCGAATTCGGTTCAGAATACCGAGGAGGCAACTCTCGAGACCATCGAATTCGATACGCACGACACATGTGGCTCCGTGGGTTGCCGGGGCTCCGAGTCGATGTTTACAGTCGACGAGGATTTGTCGATTGAGTGTCCTGTTGGTTGGAGAACCGTCAGCAAAACATAGGGTGGCGCGGGACGACACTGACCTGAGGCTTTAAATGCACCATTGGTTAGTGTCTTCTAAATCCTTCAGTAACATCGCTCAGGCCGACGGTCAATGGGACCATGAATTCATCCATTTAATTCCCGTCGGTCAAAACCTCTTCACAACAACCGCAATAACCACGTCGCGGGTTGACGGGTACGACGTGAACGTGACGGTGATCAGAAATTGCAAAAATTGCAAGGGAGTGAAAGCCGGAATCTGAGGCCATTCATCAACTCATGCATGGGGGTTCGCGTTCAACCCTGAAATGAAATTTGTTTGAGTGGTTTGTGCCGAGTCCAGGCTACTGGTCTCCGGCCCCAATAATCCGTCTCATACACACATGTGAGCAGCTGCGCAGAAGCCAAAGCTTGCCAGTGGCGTCTAATGGCTAACCAAAGCAACAAGGATCCGCCTCCTCGGGGTGGTTGTCTCGTTGACGAGCGGAGTGTGTCCGTCGCCGGGGGAAACTTCATCACCGAGCGTATAAGTGTCGTGAAGTAATGTACTAAAACCGCCCGATTGTACGTGGACGGTCCTCGGGGTGTGACGCCCTAGGTTCCACGGCAACAGAGGAAGTCGCAAGGATTCACATCGAAAAAGTTGAAGCCGGAAAAGCGAGCCGGCGCATTATTGTCTTCTAACTTTGGAATGCCAACGAACGTCGCCGAGCTCCTTGTTCCAAGAAATGAAGTGCTGCGCATAGAAGGATTAGTCCCACGACTGGTAACACTCCACAACTGCGCAGTCACGGCGACTCGGCTGTAATCAGCAGAGAGCTGGTGGAAGTCTCGAGGGCGTTCGGCGTCTCCAGGATACAGTGATCCGTCGCCGCTTCGAGTTACTGGCGAAGCGAATGCAAATGGAGTGTAGAGTTGACAAGTCGCCTCCCAAAGCTGGCCTGTCGCGCAATAGTATAGAGGGAAATTGATCATAGACGTATACTCACGATGCGAGCAGCAAAGCTACCTGGGGTACTTCGGTGTGATCGTTTGAGTAAAGACTTACCATTTACAGTATCGTCGTGGGGCAGTGTTTGATTGGAAACTGACCTTTGTTAACACCAGGTAACAGAAACGGTCACCATCCTTGGTAAAGTGCACATCGGCCGTAGTTGGCTGGATTATTGAATCACTCATGCCCGCTTGCTACATTACAAGAAGTGTGAGATAATGTTAAGGCAATTCCGAGAACGAGGAACAACAAGACAGGATGCATCCCTAGAAACATATACGATAACTTGCATACCGCCCGCTCGTCTCGCTGGGACGTGTGATTTTGACTACCTGACCGCGGTGAAGGCCATAATACCGGGCGACAGGATCCGCCAACTGAATACGAGGAAGTTGTGTTTCCTTTAGTCGACTGAACCACAACCTTAGTATACAGATCGCTCATGAACAATAGAACATACTATTTTTGGAGTAATTGTTTCTTTTGTTCTGGTGTAAGGACCTCGTGCCGGGGAACCAGGGTGTGATGAGTGATGTTGACTAGTAGATCGGCTTCGGAGAACTCCTCAAGCCTGTATTGCTGAGACATCGCTGTAATCACCTAGGTATAGTAGATTGTGAGCTCAAGGTCAGCTGAGCGACCGTCGCGGAAGTCCCAAGATTTACTTTTCGTGCGGACGGTGTCATGTTACCCGGAAAGATGATGATTCCTCTCTGAATAGACTTCTCCTCGAGGATGCCAAGTAGTCTTATGATTGAGTGAGCGTATGAATAGGATGACTTGTCATAGCACATACTTTCGCATTGTTTTGACACCAACACTCCGCTCGTCAGAAAAGAAGATGAATATCTGATCGGCAGGATTGTCCCGTGAATTGGTAAAGAAGTTGAGTTGATTTCGGCTGTCATTCCAGTCAGCTCCTTGCTGTCTGATAGCTCGGGACACCCACGCACTCTACGCTCCCACCACTATTTGCGTAATGTGCTCTGAACGTAGTGAGGTCCATGTTGATTTCTTCGTCAGAGACTTGATATCCCTAGCTCAGTGAAACTTTTCAGTGAGATTCTTGCATGACATAGGGTTATAAAGTCGACGGACTCTGTCCTTGACGAGTTCGTGCACTGTCCGGTTGACTTTCCATAGTTTCGCGGTCTCATCCTCTGCCATGTTTTGAAGTGTAAAGTCTACAAGTCGTATTCAAACTCAGCTGCAAAGTGGTCTACCGTATAACCCTCGTCGACCTCGCATGGCACCACCACCACCAACAGCGATCACGAATGGCGCCAACCAGACACCTTCGACGATACCGCTCTCCAACGCATTGATGGTGTGTTTTATCGCTTTCCATGACCTGAATGCGTTTTAAGTTCCACGATTTGCAGACCAAGTTCAAGCCTGCTAAAATCTTCAAGGGCGCTGTTGAACCAACACCACCTCCAACGCCAGGGGGTAGTTCGAGAGTGAACACGGGTCCGCGGCATATAACCGCAATTACCTTTGATGATCGAGGTGATCAAATCCTGACAGCATCTGAAGATGAGACCTTTCGGTTGTATAGTTGCAAGACGGGCAAGCAAGTTATCTCGCTGTAAGCTCTTCCGCAGTACCCCGTTAACCTGAGTGACAAACAGACACTTGAAAACATTGTATTCGAAAAAGTATGGGGTTGATCTCCCTCGTTTCACTCACAAGAATACGACTGTTGTACATGCTTCCACAAAGGAAGATGACACCATACGGTACCACTCCTTGCACGACAATAAATATCTGCAGTATTTCAAGGGACATAAACAACGCGTAATATCACTCGAGGTGTCACCCGTGGACGACGGATTCATGTCTGGTTCAATGGACAAGACGGTCCGTCTGTGGGACCTTCGTGTGCCTACATGTCGTGGGTTGCTAAACCTCCCCGCTGCTCCAGTAATTGCATATGACGCGTCTGGAATCGTCTTTGCGGTGGCGGTGAATCAGTATTCACGAATCTTGTTGTACGACCAGGCAAATTACGACAAAGCACCTTTCCTAACCATTACACTCGAGGACCCGACTTTGGCTCTCATCAGTTACCCTCCTCGACCAATTTACGTGACATCGCTCGCTTTCTCCTCGAATGGCAGGTATATTCTAGTGGGCTGCTCAGGCGACGCACACTATATCATCGATGCCTTCGAAGGCCATCTCCTTGCCAAATTGGAGGGGCGCATTGGACTCGAACGTCGGCGTATGGATGCTCCTCAAAGCATAGACCCGGTCAGAGGCAGCAGTGGAGAGGAGGTCTCATGGACGCCAGATAGCAAGTACGTCATTAGTGGGAGCTTGGACGGGCGGATTGCAATCTGGGACGTACAGAACCTACCTACTCGGTCGGGCCAGGTTGATCTTAAGGTCCCACCACTACGTCTCCAGCCCTTGGTGAGTTTGGACGGGCATCCGGGTCCTTCCAGATGTGTGCGCTTCAATCCCCGATTGGCGATGATGGTTACTGCTGGTGCAGAATTAGTACGCGCTCAATTCATCCCTCCAAATAGGCATGGCGTTGATTATCCCTAGGCTTTTTGGTTACCGGACCAGTCAGCGGATAACGACGAGGTGGCTAAGGAATTGCTCCGGAAAAAGTAGTGGCTTATTGTCAGCGAACCATCTTTCTGTTATATGAACTTTTAAGAGTTGTGCGCTTGTGGACCTATCAACGGTGCGCCCCGCTAGAGAGTGCATATAGTACACCATGTACATCTCGACCCTTCCGAAGCATGTAAACAAACTATAAATCGATCCAGCGACCAAATTAAAGAGGGGGGAAGGACAATCAAGTTGTAGTCAGCTTCGCAAGTGAAATTTGGTTCGTTGCGACGTTGGTAGAGAAGTAAGCATTCTTCAGGAAAACATCTCCAACCTGAATACTTCATTGAAGGCTGCCATCCGAAACGCGAAAAGGAAAAAAAACACTTACCAACCACTCAGTGGCAGCTCCAATCTGTTGGGGTTGAATTCCGGCTGTGCAGCTACTAGTGGGGTCGTGAGGGTTAACAGGTAAAACCGCGAGGTCTCTAGGATCGATAGCGAACGACGCGCTCCCGAAAGAAAGAGCGAGACTTGCTTGGGTCGTACAAGGAATTGTACATTGCTGTGCGTCACACGTACCACCGAGGCTTTGCATCACGTTTTGCGCGTCCATGGGAGGCGCAAGAATGAGGGTGGTACCAGTGTCGAGGATGGCGGTGCGTCCAGTAAGATTGGTACTAGTACCATTGACTGTGATAGCGTCCATTGCACCCTCCCAGAACCCCTGCGTGTTGACGTTGGGAATAGTGACCAGGGTATCTGCGACGAATTTGGTAGCGTCAAGCCCACCAAAGGTGACTTCTCCATCATTGAGTTGATCAGCAAGACGCGGGATCTTGAAGGAGGTGATCGGGGACTGAATAAGCCCATTTGCTGCCAGCGCCTCCACGGGAGTAAGGACTTTCTCTTGTGACAATGTCTGTACGGAAGAGATGTAAGCTGTGGAGACCAACGCAACGAGATGAACTCACCGACTGAGCAAGTCCCATGAGGCCATCAAAAGGCGTGGTGTCTGAGGCAAATTGGATCGATTCTGCGGTCGCGACACCAAATGTATGGTTGTTTAGTGCCAAACCTGCAATATTGACGTTATCCTGACAGAGAAGGCCTTGCACTGCTCCCGATCCATACGTGACTTGGAACTGCTGGTTGCTCTGCAGGAAAGAACTAGAGCTTTGTGTTCCAAGGATGGTGTGGTTGCCCTGAAATGATGTCACTACTAATCATATACCGGCGGACACCTATCAACTTACGCAGCTCCCGCGCTGGGATTGACAATTCTCGCCAGCAACCCCTGGGAACCATTCTTAACCAAAATTCCAAGATAACGAATGTAAGTAACTTACAGAAGTCGGCACTACCCGAATCCATAAGCAGCTGGAAGTTCCGCGGAGGTGTCCCAATTTGTATAGTGGCAAGATATCCAACATCATCAGCTCTATCGTGCACGAGAGGTAGATTAACATTGACATTGAACGCTCCTCAGTTAAAGGACGGAGGTTCAACTCACTCAATGTTCAATCCAAGGGAGCCGTTTGCAGTAGGTGGCTTAGCGACCGTCACACCACCGTTTATCGCCGCTTGGATATCGAGGGAGGAGACACCAGTATTGGTGCCATTAGCTGCTGTTCCACCTCCGGTGACAGTCCCGTTTCCAGCAGCCGTATTGGCATTGCTCATTGCAGAACCCACCTTACCATTTCCCACTAGTGCAGCAGCAGCCAGACCAGTCCTGTAATGTCTTCTACTGAAGTTGGAGCTTTGAACCGCCGCAACTAATCCTGAACGTGACCCGGACCCGCCCTCCACTAGATATAGTCTCTTATTTAACTCGGAACGGAGTGCGTGCTCTGATGGTTCCCTGCGCCCTGTCATACGAGCAAGACGGCTGGAACCACGGTTGATGTGTTGTTGTAGAAGCTAGCAAACCACATAATAGGTTGGGACGACGAAGAATGAGGCGCTAAACAGTGTAAACTTACAATTTGGGGGTGAAGGTCTACGCCGCGTGGAATATGAAGGCGCTTGAGGGGCATGGTGACCGTCCCGGAATTGATTTGGAGCTGACGTCGCGCGCGGGCTGGAATAGCGCTCGCCGGAGTGAAATTAGAAACCCATGCTAAGAGGAACAAAGCGAACAACAGTGGCTTCATGATCGATTGATACGAGAGCAAGAGAAAGTACGAGATCAGATCTGTAAGTCGGCTGTAGCGACACTTGCCTCGACGCGGACGAGAGAGATGGAATTGGGTCGACTAGCGACTGTGAAGCAATCGTGGCACCCGGCCAAGTTGGTGCACACCCTTGATCAGGGCAAAGAGTGGAACGCCTACAAAAACGAGGATCAGTACTTGGCATTGTCTTATATACTGGCAATGCAACCCCGGTGGATATGCAATGTGGTTACCTAAGACAAGTGTAACAATAGCAATGTGGGTTACCTTGTCGACACACCCTCAGAAGGTGCACCGAACAAAGCACCATAGGCTTTGGATTTACTTCCCTCCAATTTGGGATATCTCTGGAGTAGCCCAACACTGGATGATCAAATTGCATGGAAACGAAACAACTTCCCCGTGATACAGACTCTGGAACGTGATTTCACAATCAGCTTGGTTGTGATGGAGCAACTCGACGTTAACGACAGATCAACAGGTTGCACGGTGCACCGTCCGACCAGTTAATCATACTTTATTGGTCAGCTGAGAAAACTATAGCTTTGCTGGGGTTTGCGAATATGGTAGCGTATGGTCACGCGCGTCTAATCGGACAGCCTCCAAACAATCCTTGTAAAGGACTGCCTTGATCGCGCCCCACACACCATGTTTAGGTAAAACAGAAACCTCTTTTGCGAGTCTCGTAGCTTCCTTTAGGACGATTTCGGTTCCAAGTTCGACGCTGGTCCCGCTGCAATACGCAAGACGGTCAACGATTCCTGCTGCATGTGCTTCGTTTGGTGTGAAACGATGTCCTTCAAGAGCGATACGCCGCCGAAGAGGAGGATCGGATACCTTGGCATTGAGAATAGCGGCAAGTGAGAGGGGCCAAGGTGCACCGAAATGAACCTGAAAGGATGATTGCGTTAGCCCAGGGATCCACCGAAAACCACGCTTAATAACGGCAGGTAAGCGGTACCTCATTCATGCATAACCACGCCCGTCTCCTACTTCCGTCGGTCATGACCCGGTAGTCACAACAGAGGGCGAGTATAAAACCACCCGCAAAACAGTGGCCATTGATGGCTGCGATGGTAGGGACTGGGTGCGAATGAACATCAGCACTGCCGCAGGGATCGTAAAAAAAACATACTGGGGAACGTCAGCAGACGTGCATAAAGTGGATTTGCAGTATCTGGGGGTAGAATAATATCTGTATGGTCACAAAATAGCGAGAAAGCTGTGCAGACCAGTGAAGAAGTCGGGGTTATTCTTTACGCTGTCGTATAAGAAGCCATTGCTGAAGAATTTGTCTTGGTCACGTTTGCCGACGATGATAAGGGCGCCGTCTCCAGCGTTAGACTTTAGATGACTACCGGCTAGCCTGTTGCTTTTCCAGTGTTCCTCGACCATGTCCAGTGCGGGTCGGAGTGCATCATCGATCAGACGTGTAGTAAGTCTGGAGTCCTCTCCGTTATGCAGTTCGATGACCCACAATCCATCCTGTGCTGTAAACGATGGTCACTCGTGTATATCGGAGGTAACCCGTAAGAAGGCGTACGATAAGTGATAGTGAGGAGAGGCGGGGAGGGGGGGAGAGAAAGTGGGAAGTCAAAGGGAGCCATATGTGCCATAAACAAAGGTTACGGCAAAATGGCTGAAGGTTACATTACCTGGTCAGGTGACCACCTGACAGACCTGCCCTGAGTCGAACTTTCCATAGGGGACGTGGCAAATATTAACGAGGTCTAACCTTGGCTTGTCTTTTCTTCGATGCGTTTCCTTATGCATGCCCTTGCTGTCGTAGCGCTCTTCGCTCTCGCTGTCTCTGCATGTACGTCTCCGTCTCGTCTCTCATGGTAGTCTGACATGGCGTTCAGCACCGGCCGAGTCAATCGAACCCGAAATTGTCATTGAAGCGTCTTTCCCCGAGCAAAATCCTTTTGGTCGTATGTCACCAATGAATGAACGTCCATCCATCCTCGCTCTGACAGTCATTCGTAGACGTAGTCAACGGTGAACGTAACCAACTCTTTCTTTTAGTTGAAAACAGGAGCAATCAGAATGTAACGCTCGACTCTGTTGGTGGTTCATTCCACCATCCCGATAACGGTGCACTAGTGAAGAACGTATGTCCTATCCTCTCTTCTTTTCAGTGTCAACTCAAGTTCTCTCTCCAGACAACTTCGCTCACGTATGGTTTTCCGTTGTTGGAAAAGTCCAAGCTCCAAATTCCCTACACTTTCTACTCCGAGTAAGTTCTTCCCTTCTCCGGCGTCCTTTAAGGACATCTGATTTGTGCAGGTTTAAGGTACGTACATCGACTGGTTTGCACGCCCTTTCTTTCCAGCGTGCATTGTAGCCAGGTGACCTCCGTCTTAACGTCTGGCTGGAACATTCTGTGGATGTGAGTCCATCACATCCTACTCAAATTTGATTAACTGGTTCTTTCTCAGAACCTCAAGTTTCGCGTCACTGCTTTTGACTCTGTTGTGACCATAGTCGAACCCGAAGGTTCTTGGTTTGATTTCAAGCTGTCAGTCTTGCATCATGTCACGGTATTCCTTGCTCAATTCCTCTTCCACCTAGCATTTTGACATACTTGATTGTCGCTGCATTTCTTTGCGGGGCCTCCTATTTCCTTTACCTCACCTATTTCCCTGCCACGAAAGCCAAAAAAATCAAGCGTGCTCGTCCCGAAGTCGGCGTCCCTGTCAGTTCGACTACAGCCACTTCCAGCGGGGTTAGATACGAAGAAGAATGGATTCCTGAGCACCATCTCAAGAAACCGAAGACAAGGAAGTCCGCTACTGTCAGCGGTGGAGAGGAACCGAGTGGCGGTGAGGCGAGCGGGACCGAGGGAAAGCGGCGCAGGAGTAGAAAATGAGGGCCTCATAGTTCTTTCGACTTGGCCTGTCAATCTAGGTAGATAATCTATCAGAGATTATCCTTGGATACATAATTTATACACAAATGTTTGGGAGTGAAATTATGCACCAGCACGCGTGGTAGGTGGAACAGTCGGGTATTTGCTGAAGTTTCTATTTAAACATCAATCTTCTTGTACCCCTTGACCTAGCCCATTCAAGATCCTAGTCAATTACCATCTCTTGCAACACAGATCGACAAACCTTATTTTCTAAGAGCATTTGAGCATACTTCTCCGACAACCAGCGGCAGTTCTCCAGAGAGTTAACGCCTTCGTGTCGCTGGCATTTGACAAGCTCGTCTCGCACCAGACGGGCTTCCATCGCTTTGACCCATGACTCGCGGATGAAATCCTCGCGTTCCTGGAACTTAGCTACGTTACGAAGTTCGTAACATGGAAGGTAGAACAAAAGTGCCAATCAGAACATAGCCAACAGGATATGGAGCTTGACGATACCAACCTCTGATTAGTTCAGCTCTGTTGTCGGACATGGTCGCGGAGAGTGTATGAGTGGAAGCCGGATTGTCGTCTAGGTTGTGTTTTGTTCTGTTTGGTCAAAGCCCACTTGGACACTGAGTACTGAGTTGAACAGTGAACACAAGGTCAATATATGTACATTCTTCGCTTGGTAGTTATCCACTAGATCACTCCGCCTTATTCCTCCCGCCCGTTGCAACTGTTTCATCTGTTCTGCATAGAACCTTCTCTCCCTTTTATCCTTTAAAAATTCCCGGAGGACATACGTGATGGTGCATATTGTAACGCAAAGCATCGGTCTGTTCAGCAGTGGCATCAGCTGTTCCATGATGCTTTGCACAATTTCTTCCTCGTTAACCAAAATTCCCATTATTGGTATACGGTCGCCTTTGTCCGAGTACGATTCTGGTATAGATGCCAGTCTCGCATCGTCGGTCATCACCGATCACCAGTGGCCAGCTGAGGGGTTGCACGCCTACTTACCAGGGGAGGATTGACTTCGCCACGCTAGTGCTGTGTCTCGTGGACTTATGCCCTCATCTAGGCATTATAAGGGGGTCTAGCCCACCTGGAGGGTGCCTCATGTTTTCACAGGTCTCAGTCCGTTATGTGCAGATATACATGACTTTGACGCTGGTAAAGCACAAAAGGTTCGTTGTTTGCAATTCATGGATTCTTTAGTAATGGTGCAGTATATTAGACCTTCGTACTACGGAACGTTCTGGTGTTGTAGATGAGGCGTTGAGGATGATAATCCTAAAGGTTTGGAATCACAAGGATGTCAAGATCTGCCAGAAATTGTCGGACCTTTCGAGGCGACGTGTTATTGCAGTCGGGTACCAGGTAAAGGGGATATAGTTATTGGCGAGCCAGACGGGCCCACAACGACCGTCAAGTGGGATAGTGAAGCACGGTCGCCACTCTCAATCACCCCTTTCAACCAAAGCGGCGGAGTTACAATACATGCCAAAGCGACCCCTTCCTTTGCCTAATCGCCAGGTTCCAATGCGGGGGACATGCAACTATATAGTATTTTCCTGCATTTTCCGGGGAATAGAGTCAGCGGCACATACATCCTTGGCAGCATATACTTGAGGTAAAATCGTTGCTTTCTTGAGTATGTCGTCAGTCTCCACACGGTTTCAGCACCAGCTAATGGAATGACGAAGCTAAACCACGATGGGACTGGCCACTGGGACGTCGGCACCGCCGCCTCTCTGGTGCCGTCTGATGGCCATATTCGCGAGTGAGAAATCAAAATGTCAGATCCGTCAACGTCCAATGTCGCAACGTATCATGGGAACTTCTGCACGTCTTCCCCTCGGAGCTTGTCCGCGATGGGAATAACGATCAAGAAGAGTGGAAGCACACCTCTTCGTGTCCCTGACACTCGCGTGGCAAAGAATTTAGTTGTTTGATTGCCTTGTAAGTAAATGACATCGCCTGTGAAGTCAACTGCCGGTCTGTAGGGCGGTCTTTAGAAGCTCCTCGGGGAATTCCCCCCGCGACCTTTCCCGACCTGTGGACTCTGCATCGCAAAAAATTATCGCTGTAAACACAAGTTAGACACGTTCATATAGCCTGACATAAAATGGGAAACGAGGGCAGGAACTCGAGCGACAAAGACACACCACCCACTCCTCCATGCAAATTAGCGGCGCGAAGCAGTTCTATCTCCCCGATTTGTTCTCGGTCTGCCCTCTACAGAAAGGGAATATCTTCCCGGGGGACTACGAAGCAATAGGCGCCGAATCCAAGGCATGGATAAACGCGTTTGATGCCTTGACGGAAAGACAGTGCAGCATTTTCAACAGGACGAACAGCGAGTTACTATCGGCAAGAGCATTTCCTTACACTTCTGAAGAGAGGTTTAGAACTTGCTGCGATTGTCTCAACCTTCTTTGGATGATTGACGAAATCAGCGACGATCAGGACGGGCTTGGTGCAAGAAAAACAGGGAATATCTTCATCAATTGCTTGAAGGATCCAGAGTACACGG
This sequence comes from Pulveroboletus aff. carminiporus, assembly GCA_038094195.1. NCBI lineage: Eukaryota > Fungi > Basidiomycota > Agaricomycetes > Boletales > Boletaceae > Pulveroboletus > Pulveroboletus aff. carminiporus. The sequence goes on along the minus strand of JBBPTP010000001.1, from coordinate 75,443 downwards.
ACAACTCACCTCTCGCCCAGCTCACGAAAGAGTGAGAGTTATTTATGTCGCCTTCCAACGACTACTCAGGTTTCTGTAGCTTCCGAAGACGTTTCTATGAGAAGTTGCGACCGCGCTCGGCCAAGCGATTCATCAAGCACATCGAAGATTACATCGACGCATTTGTCTTGGAAGCACACCTTCGCGAAAGAGGTGATATTCTCGATTTCGCATCGTACCCCGCTCTGCGGCGAAACAACAGTGCAAATCACATCTCATTCGATTTCGTGGCATTTGGACTCGGACTGGACCTGCCCGACGAGTTATTTGAAGATCCTGGCTTCTTGAAGGTGTACTATTCTGCAGGAGACATTATTTGGTGGTCTAATGTTAGTGGCTTGTACCGAGCGTAACCCTCGGACATTGACCGGCACGATATCCAGGACGTGTATTCGTTCAAGATGGAACACAACAAAGGTCATGGTGGGAGCAATGTCGTCACAATATTGATGCACGAGCGGGGAATGAATCTACAAACGGCGGCCAACTTTGTTGGGGAAGAATGCAAGAAGTTAATGAATGCGTACTTCGAGGAGCGCAAGAATATAAGGTCGTGGGGGAAAGAGTTGGATGCCGACCTGGAACGTTACTTCGACGGACTCGGGCAGTGGGTAATTGCAAACATAGAGTGGTCCTTTGAAACACAGAGGTACTTCGGGGAAGCGTTCGAAGAAGTGCGGAGGACGCGCCTTGTTAAGCTATAGCCTCAGCTATGTATACTATCTCTGGACTGTTTCCTCGGCACCTTTGTCGACTGTGGCATATTGATCTCCGCGCGTTTGCAATACTAATGAATAAACTACTCTCTTGCACTAACGAGCAGAGACAATGTCGATATTGAACGATGTTCATGACGCAGGGGTAGACCTACCGACAGTCGTACTCAAACGCCGGGGCTATACCAAACATTAAGCCGGAGAAGCCGAATGGTCTGTCGCAATGAGCGCGCCTAAGTTGGATAACACGCAAGTAATACCCTTACCACCACACAGGTTCCACATCCACTACAATACAACACTGCCAATCTTCACAGAACAACGGGCGCCTGTGGAGCAGGAGGGATAGCGCGTTATAATAGGACCCAAGCGACTACTGCCTCGTGCGATGATGCGTAAAACATACGACGTTGGTTGAGGAGTGTAGGAAGAACAATTGTTGCACGTGGTAGGCAGAGATGGTAGAGGTGAAAAGGGTGAATGAAAATCAAACAGGTATGGATGAGAACGGTGGAGTGAGCTGATTTGCGTTGTACATGACCACGACCAAGCACCATAATAACAACCAAGGAGGGACTGAGGGCGTGCTGCAGGCAGATGGATGAAGGAGATGATGGTGTGGGAAGTAACCGGCGCAAAAGGGTGGTCTACAGTGTGAAATAGATAACCTGTGATAATCTGGGCTACAGTTCCTCTGGAACGTTGATAGCAAAGTATGGATGATGGAGGGCATCCCGTACAGTTATCCGCTGAGCGGGGTCAAAAGCAAGTAATCGCCGTACGAGATCCAGAAATTGTTTGTTGATCTGATCGTTGGGTGGTATGACATCCTGCAAATAAATAGAAATTGAAGGGAGGGCGATGAGAAGCATAAACGAAAAATTACCACGAGTGACTTAGTTGCGCGAACATCCTTCTTGCTTTGCCGCGAGGCCTTGGGTTTGGGCCAGTCAAGTCGTGAACCTTCCTTAAAGAACTCGGGTTTCGACCGCGCCCCTGCACGTGCAAAGCGATCGGGCATTTTCCCCATTACCGCTTCCATCATGGCCAGGTGCTCGAGATTGTCATGTGTTTGATAGAGTGCAACACCAGTGTAAAATTCCACAAGAATGCATCCCAATGAGTAAGCATCGCACGGGTATGACCACCCTAGGCCTACGCAACGAGCTGTGTAAGCCCAATTATGGACCCCGCGAACGAAAGAGCGCACCAAGGATGATTTCTGGTGCTCGATAGTGACGTGTCGAAACAACTGTCGAGTGATACTCTTCCTCGAACGTTGCAGAACCGAAGTCTATGAGGCGGATGTCCGTGGATTGGAGTATCCGTTTCGGCCGTGGCGGAGCATTTCGCTAAGAATAAAACACGTTACATCCAATTTCGGCTTCAAAGATGCGGTGGGCATTCACCTTCCCAGGTACGGGCACAACGGCAAGCCTGTAGTCGTTGTGCACAAGCAAGATATTTTCCGGTTTCAGGTCCGTATGAATCAAGTGAAGATCATGCAAAACTAGGGCGGCACGCAACGTGAGCTATACCAAGATGCAGTAAGGTAGCGACATACAGGCAACACTTCCGAGCAATTGCCTAGCGAAAGATTGTATGTGGTTCCGGGGGAAAGGAGCAAATTCGTTCTCCTTTAAAAAGTCGTACACGCACATGCCCAGCAATTCCGAAACCAGACATATGTGGTTTCGATGGTCAAACCAATGGAGTAAATGGATACATTTACTAGAAAATGCAATAAACCGTCAGTGATCTGCAAGTCGCTACCAGACAGGGAGACCGACTGGACGTTTGCAGGGTCCCTTTCTTTGAGCTTCTGGAGGACACGTATCTCGATTTTGCTAGCATCACGGTACTTGGGGATAGCACGGATGATCTTAATCGCTACTCGGTTCTGTGTTTGAATGTCGACTGCTTCTACCACCTTGCCAAAGGTCCCTTGACCGAGAAGGCGAACCGTGCGATCTGAGAGGAACATGTGTTGAGGACGGATGGAGATATTATGCAGGGTGATGGCTTACAACGATTATAAATTATGTCGTCTGGGACAATAATATAGTGGCCTTCCTTATCATCACAAGGAACGACGTCGTTGGATGGCTGGTGAATTCGGGCATAGACGGTGACCAAAGTGATTGCAAGTAAAAAGTTACGTACGTCTGTCGTGGCAGGCCCGCTGCCGCTGGCCCAGGACTTGGAGGGTACGGCGGGCTGATGTTGGAGGCCAGTAGCGACCTTCTTGACGATGGTCCCACGGGGGTCGTCGGCCTGGTCTCGCCTCCGCTTCTTTGGCGCTGGTGCCACGAGCACCGCCGAGGAAGTACTGGCGGAGGTGGCCTGTGCCTCTGCGGCAGCACGGGCTCTGGTCCTGATTGGGGCTGAGTAGAGGGGAGGCTGATAGGAAGCGGAGTAGGCGTTGGTGTGGGTAGTTGCGGGAGATATGGTGGAAGGGGGAGGAGTGTCCTCAATGACGATTACTTCGCGGACACGGCCCTCGTTGTCGATTTCCTGAACTTCGCTGTAGCTGACGGTATACTGGTGGGCTCTCTTGCGCTTGCGGGAGACGACTGGGGGGGTGGGCATGATTGTGGGATTTGAGCGAGGCTGGGTGATGAGCGATGGGGGGTGATACTGGTCTAGGAGTGGAGGGAGGGCCTGGCGATGTATGACGGCCTGCATTCCTCGGACGGGGAGGTGGTGGTAGTGGACGAAGGAGCGAGAGGTGGGGAGTGAGATTGAAAGCCAGCAAGCCAGCTCGACCAGTCCGGCCTCTGAGAACGCAACACACAGGAATCAGTGCCAGTTGTTGTCTCTTGTTTTGCCACAAACACGGACCACCCACAAAAATCGAAAAAGTCGGGGTGGCCTCGCGAAAAAACATCCCTCCACGCAGCATCTTTTCCCCCGGATCCTGTGCAAATTTCTCAGCGGGCACACCAGAAATGGAAGCACCGCCTCGTTTTTCGTCATGAATCGTGACCAGTCGTTCCCTGTTCGCTCGTCACGCGGGACGGTCACGGAAGAGTGTGTGCTCGCTGTGCTCGTCGACCACTGGCCCGCCCGCCCAATCGCTCCCCCCGAGCTCGTCGTCCACCACGACGTCCAGCATACCAACCATGCGGGGCCTCCCTTTTCCCAGCAACGCACTCTTCGACCGTGAGCCAGCGAGCGAACACGGAACACCCTTCAGCAACGTAGACGACATTCCAATTGATCCTGCCCTCGCAGGCGGCCCAGCCATCGACCCTCCCACGACCGTGCACAGCAGTGCTCGTTCAGACGGCTCTCTGCAGGTATGCTCGTCCGTTGCACATATCACCACCCCCAGTCCGCGACGAACGCGTCGCGTGTTGTAATTTAGCGTCGGGCGTGGTTACCGAGTGCATGCTCATCGAATCGTCAACAGCTACTTCCCATCATCGTTCAGAATGAATTCGAGTCTACCCGGAAAAGGCATTACTCCCAAGAACCCCTGCAATACGACCAGGGGCCTCAGGGTGATCCGTTCGCGCCTCAGCCACCTGTGGCTTATCTCCCGATCCCGGAAACGGAGCTTCCACGGGTCACAAAAACCCAAAAACGAAAGAGAAAACCCAGGCGTGAAGAGGAATGTGGCTTTTGCCAGGGCAATGATTCCAAGAACAAATATGGCGAGCCCGAGGCCATGGTCTCCTGTGAAGAATGCGGACGGAGCGGTGTGTCTCGTCATGGTGAGCCTTGCATAGTTCCATTGACAATATTCCCCAGGACATCCAAGTTGCATGGAGCTCGGCAAGGTCGCCGAGGTCGTTCGATCCTACCCTTGGAAGTGTATCGAGTGTAAGATCTGTGAGATTTGCCAAGAAAAGGGCGACGATGTAAGAGAGTCCATCCAATTGATGTACCGTTGGCTCATATTTCAAAAGGCCAGGATATTGTTTTGTGACTTTTGCGATCGAGGTATATCTGCCTTGTACAGCGTTTGCTTGTCTGTTTACATTCCGCCCTCCACCAGGTTGGCACATGGATTGTCTCCAGCCTCCCCTAGAAGAGGAACCACCGGGTCAATGGCACTGTCCTCTATGCCCACTACTCGGCATGCTCCCTCCCGATCCTGATTCGACTCTTGCCCAGCGTAACACCTTCGCCCCGGTAGGACTCGACTTTCTGCCTGGCAAATCCGATACAGGTGGACCGACCAGTGATCCACTGGGAGCGGGAATGGATGTCCAGGTCGACGACTCATCCACCGACAAATCCACCGATTCGGACTCGGACCCAGGCTCGGACGAAACGGTCAACACTCCCGCGGCACGCCGTCCTCAGTCAGTCAAGAAGAGACCCTCTAAGCGCGTTACAGAGACGCAGACTCAACGTCCCACGAAACGCATGCGCCTCAAGGTGCGCTCTCCTCCCCCGCCGTTAATTGTTCGGTTGCGGCTCCCGCCAAAAGGCAAAGGCAAAGAGCGCGAGGACGACACGGAGCACAATATCTTTGAAGACCTTTTGCCACCAGCAGAAAGGGATATTTCAAAGACCACTATTGACAATTTTGATAGGACAAGGTTTGAGAAGAGTAGGCTTGCTGCTGAGGTGTGTAGTTGACGTGTGTGCCCCGGCATTGCTGGTTGATTACTTCCCTAGGAGAAATTATACCCAGCTCCAGTCCTGCCACTTTCGGTTGCCGAAAACCCAGATGCACCGATAGCCGGTCCCTCTTCGCGCCCTCTTCGTTCCACGACCCTCCACCAACTATCCATACCTCCCTCATTACCACCTGCATCCCCGGTGCCGTCCACCCCAGGTCTTATACCGCCCACCCCGGGCACCTTCTCCCAAACACCCAACACACCAACTATCCCTGACGGACAGTCGACGTTACGTATACGTACCATCCGCTTCGGGCCCTACGACATTCATCCTTGGTATGATGCCCCATTCCCAGAAGAGTATGCAAACATACCAGACGGGCGGCTGTGGATATGCGAGTTTTGTTTGAAGTATATGCGAAGCCGCTTCGCATTTGGTCGACATCGAGTACGCTCTTGCATGATGTGGAGCACATCTCATGGCTAATTATTCATGTCAGTTGAAATGCAAGGCTCGTCATCCGCCGGGTGATGAAATCTACCGTGATAATTCAATTTCTATATTCGAAGTGGATGGGCGCAAGAACAAAATATATTGCCAGAACCTTTGCCTCCTATCCAAAATGTTCCTTGACCATAAATCTCTTTTTTATGATGTTGAACCCTTTCTTTTCTACGTCATGACGGAGATCGATGATATCGGTGCTCACTTCGTAGGCTACTTTAGCAAGGAGAAATGTTCACCGAAACAATACAACGTGAGTTGTATTATGACACTTCCGGTACGCCAACGTCAGGGCTGGGGAAATTATCTTATCGATTTCAGTATGTTTGACATCCCTGAACTGTATTGGCTTGCTAATCAAATATTTGCATAGGCTACCTTCTGTCGAAGAAAGAGCAACGTGCGGGCTCTCCTGAAAAGCCTCTTTCTGGGCTGGGTGCTCTTGGTTACAAAAATTACTGGACGCTTGCGCTCATGCGTCACCTTAAATCCGCCCCTTCGAAACCGACTCTTGAAGGTCAGCTTATTTTTCTTTCGCTTGTGGGTTGACTCTTCCTCACGTCAGGTGCCCCGTGTACCACCGAACAGATATTAGTAGAGCGACGTCTATGACTATCGAGGACATTTTTACTATCCTCTTGCAGCAGGATATGGTTATAGTGGATACCGCGTTCCCAAACTCGGCGCGTCCATCACCAGGGCAGGCGATCAAGTTCCCGCGTGGTCGCAAAAACGGCATTGCGCGGAGGCACCTGCAAAGACCCAATCCACAAAAGCAGACAGAAGGAGGAAACAAGTCTAATACACCATTCGTCGCTCCTGCGCACTACGAGATCTCTTGGGACCAAGACAAGGTGGAACGTTGGCTGGAAGCCTGGGAAAAGAAAGGATACATGTGGCTTAAGCCGGAAAAGTTGAAATGGACACCATTCGTGCTGTCGCGCACTAAAGCAGGCGTGGAACTCCTTCAGGCCGAGGCGCGCTTGTGTTTAGGTGCTATGGTCCACGCCGGGACACAGAGTCCAATGGACGGCGAGACACCTACACTAGATATTGGTAATCGGGCCAAGTCCCTGACTTCTGGACAAAGTTCGTTGAACGAGCAGGACGAACAAGTGGCGGTTGTTCGTGACTCAGTAGAGGTAACCGCTGCCCACCTCTTCGATGATCTACTCCCCGAGAAAATAACTACACCAAAGAGACGATTGAGAAACAGGCCGAGGGATGCCAGCCCCGACTCTGTTGTAATGTCCACTTGGTCAGCTTCTGCGCGAGCAGTTCTAGATGTTCATTCTTGGGACAATGGAGAACATAGCGATGATGAAATGCCCGTCGGTACCCGTGGTGTTGTACAGAGGATTGAAGACGTCCCCCCCACTATTCCCACCAAGCGCCGCCGTGGCCGTCCCAGGGCCCGAACGCCTGACAAAGCCCCTGTTGTACCGCAGTCCTTTTCGACTGAGTCTGGGCTGACGTCGCCTCCCGAATTGGCATCACTCCGGAAGCGTAGGAAACTCGATTCGCCCTCTCGTGAGGACCTGCGTGCATCCATGGATCTTACCTATATTGAACGGCATGATGGTGGCGACGATCAACCAGTAGAATGCCAACAACTGGTGGTCAATGGAGAAGGTCACGCTACGAACGGAGTCCGACAGGGTTCAACACGACGTTCATGGGATACTAGTCTTGCGGAGGGAGGGAAGGAGTCGGAGCAAAGAGATTATATCGCGCAACAGGAATGCACTGACGTGAAGTCCGAAGACCTGGGAACTCCCCTCACAGGACTGACCAGTCGGCACAGCGTGCCGAGTGATGATACCGTGTTCGTTGCAGAAGGCGTTAATGCGACCACAGTTCACAGCAAGATTTCAGGAGAGGGGGAGGGAATTTCACGAAGCACAGGGGATGGAGGCGCCGCAGAAGACGTCTTGGGAGTGGTAGTGGCTGGGGAGGACTCAGATTTGGATGCTGAGGGAGAACCGGACGACGAGATCTGAGATATCAACGGTCATGTATTCATACAGGTTGTTCTAATTGTTTATGCATCTTATATTTCATTTCATTTCCTTTTTTTTTTCAATGGAGACGCGAACCGGAGCGCCTGCAGAGTTGTTTGTTCGGGCTTTGGAACCAAACAGTTGCCAGCAGCACCGCAAACGAGCCACAGCAAGCGCGAGCGGTTCACGTCTGGTTCATCGTGGTTCAACAGGAGAGCCAAGCTGACCATGGACAACTCCCAACCCCATGGGTAAGTATCTCTCACTACACACTTGCCCGTCGTCCATTTCACCTACGAACGACAACTATCCGAGTGCAATGTCTCATTGTATTTTCAACCACACGCAGTGACCCAGGCATGGCCTTTGGCCACTTACAACGTGATCCCAATGTCAGCAACGTTTCGGTGAGGACTGCCCTGCCCTCCATCTGTCGTTTGCAGCCTCATCGATTGACCTGTTACAGAGCCTCAATCAAGCGCTGGGGTCCCATCTTACCCCTACGCTTAGTACGCGATCAACTTTCCACGATGGTACATTCAGGGTGACAGATTCGCCACCGACCATCCTTGACTCAAATGGCAGCGGTGCACGGTCCACCCAACCCGTCGCCGGTCCTTCGCGCTCTCCCATACATGAATATACTGTTCCCTTGACCAACGATAGTTCGGCTACGAATGCACTAAAGCGCAAGCACACCGATGCCACCAATACGATCCCCAGCAACCAACTGGGAAAACGGCGACGAGAAGGACAGGACGTGGCAGAATTTGATAGCGACTCCGTTCATGGTTCAAAGCATTGGACTGAGGAAGAGAAAACCAAGTTGTTCTCCTGGCTCATGGACCTGAGTGAAGACGAACATTGGAATTCTCTCCGCTCGACAAAAAACTCGTGTTTTCGAGAGGTATGTATCAGTGGTATGGTATCATGACCTTTCGTTCATTCATAATCGATTGTAGTGCGCCATGGATGTTTTTGGGGGAAAGAAAACATACCAGGCTCTCAAGGGTTGCTACGAGCGCAACTTCAACCTATTCAAACAGATCTACACTTTTGAGGCATTTCATGCACCATCCGGAAACGGTCCCCTAAGTATGATCATTGAGGGAGACAGACTACGAGAATATGAGCGCCGCCTTCAGCTAGCACGAAAGGGTGGCTGTGATGTCGGAAATCTTAACGCAAGAACCATAGACCACTGGCACCGAAGTGGGTGGTACAACCTGTTCTACCGCAGGTAGGTCAGCCAATCCACCCATCCGTTCATCAAGTAACGTCCTGTTACAGGTGGAACGGTGACCCGGCGATTACCCGCCCTCCCAACCGACACAATGTAAATGGTGTGCCGAGTGGTGCGGTAGGCGCCATCAACAGCGATGAGGTCGAAGATGAAGATAATTTATTGGACACATCAGATTCCCCACACCCTGTACCACCTCAAGTTGCTCGTACACCGCCTTATTCTCAGCCAGTGAATCCCCAACCCTCTAGTATTTTAGATCACCTTATCATGGAGACGGGGCCGTCAAGCTCACCCGTTCGGCCCGCGGTTGCAGGACAGAAACCCACGTCCCCTCAACCGGAGCAACCTCATATTCATTTCTCCGTCCCACAGAACCTGATGGCGGCCTGTCTCCAGCTACTTCAGGCACAGGTTCAACACAGCAAGCTCAAAATCGATTACCTGCGACGACGTGAGGAACGCGAAGAAAAAGAAAGTTCAGTGCGCCAGGAGCTGGAACGCCGCCGATTCGAAAGGGAGCAAGCCGACCGGGATAGCAGCAAAGAATCTGGAATGAGGCAACGGGCCCAGCTCGCGATGGAACTAATGGGTAACCCGATAGTGGATGCATCTGTGCGGCAGGCAGCAGTGGACTACCTGAAGAAACTTCTCGCCACAGATTGAACTGGTTCGGTTTGTGAGAATGGTTGTAGTATTTGTTTTGACAGTTGTTATGTCTTCACGCGCGGACAATCATTGTACATTCAAGCATGTTTTGTATTTGGTGCCCACTACTTAGCTAGTACAGCAGCAAATAATATCATTTTGTAAATAATCTACGGATTCATGCAGTTTTCCGTCATCACAGACCGTCGGCGCATATTATAAATCATATAGTAGGAAGTCATACAGTAGGAGACAAGCGAAAAAAATCTTGAGAGTGTGTTATAGGTGATACAAAATCAGTCGTTACTGACCTCACATGCCGTGGTTCTACATAACCATGCTGTCAGAGTACAAGTTCAAGTTCCGCTGTACCTTGGTCAAACGGCGGTGAACAAGTCTACAACAGCACAACTATCAGACATAGGACTGGGGAGATTTACACGAACATACCGCTGGAACATATCCAACGGGCTACTGTTCTCCCGTTCTGCACCATCGATTCCCTGTTCACCAGGGGCAGTGACTGGCCTTGTAGGTATCCAACAGCTCAGCGGGCTTGTGCCCTCTTCGTAACTTGCATGAGAAACGTAGAGCAGGAGTCCATCTGAGGATACGTGGACCGGTACAGTTGTTAGTCCACCGTGGTCAGCTCCTGAATCAATCGACATGGCCGAATCCGAAGAGGGAAGAAATTGGAACGGCACTGAGGTTGGTATATCGACGGAGATCTCCCGCGTTGAACGAGCCAAGGGTAAGATACAAGAATGTAGCACAGGGAGCGTTGTGTCCGTGTGGTAAGGAATAGGAACGAACGATGTCGGGTATTGAAAATTGTAAGAACTCGGTTGTGAGGCCGATTGCTGAGCCTCAGAGGAGCTGGTAAACGAGAACACAGCCGAAGGTGGTGCAAATTTTGGCAGTTCAGCAAGTCGAGTATCACGCCACCAAAATCTGTAGGCTCGATGAGCATGAGATGTCGCCATTCGGCAGCAGAGTACCTGAAAGGGGTTTCACAGTCTGCGATATCTTGACCTTTCCACTTGATGACATCGAGGACGTGTAAAATCCCGTTCGCTCTCCAATTTGCGTCAAGAATACAATCCAGTACTGTGAGAGGGGGAAGCGAAGACGGAAAACGAGGAAGTAGCACCTTCCCCAGGAGACGAGAGCGAAGAGTTGTATTTGGTGCTGTAGGATGATTCAGTCAGCTGTATGATTTTGAATCGAAAATGAATGTTGGCACATATTCCTACGATTCCCGACGTTGACTGGTGAGTGATTGCTAGACATCGCTTCCCTGTCGGTATGGGTGCCACTGCAACCCAACTTCTCTCGAGATCCGAAGGAAGGCCATCGTCTACGTCGTTCGAGTGGTCGCCCCAAAGGCTAGGTTTCTCTTTCATCTCCAATAGTTCCGCGTACATGCATTTGTTTGCCCATTTGCTAGGTTTCTTTACCCGCCTTCGTTTATTTCTGCCACGCTTCTTCTTCAGGAAGTTGAAATCATCCTCCTTAGGTGCAACAAAGGCGTTTGATACGTCTGATGTGCCTGCAAGGGATGCATAATTTGCAATCCCTTCCCTTATCACCTGAGGTTCGTCGTCAATGTCCTCATCACCCTCGTCATCGGATGTCCCGAGACTCAGATGCGCGAACGCATCGAGTTGTCTGGATGAATCAAATTTCTGGGCCCTTCGCTGCACCAAATGGCCATGCCCATGAGAATGATATGCGGGCGGCTCATCGGGACTCCACACACCCGTCTTTGTTCTTCTAAAGCCTATACGGATAGCGATAACTGTTAGCCTGGATGAATTAGAACTGGTAACAGTTGACCTTTTCACGTCGAGCCTCCTGAGACACCAACTTGTCTGTAAATGTAGTGGGTGGGGCTTTGTATGTTGGCCTCCTCTCGGCATGTGTGAACATGGTTCTACTTGATGAGATTTAACTGATCGTTGGTGGACTTGCTTGGCATTAAATTTGGTTGTGAACCTAAACGCGACAGATACGATCACAGGCTGCCAAACGAGTCCAGTGAGCGACACATAATTGATATCACAAGTAGGGCACTGCAGGTTATCGATGCCCCCTCTTGCCTTCCGTTTTCCAAATTCCAGACTTTCACAATTCCATCACCAGGGGGGGCGACAACACATCGGTCAAGATGGTACGCAAAGTAACTGCTGCCAGATTTACGCGGGACTATTGGTGTTTCCTTTCTTGGTATGCAGTGACCTCGACAACAGTCCACCAGAGTCACTGGACTTGTATATGTGATATGGGAGAAGATTATCAGCTGATCAAGGCTGCAATGACAAAAGTAAGCATATCAGCAATTGTGTACTGTCTTGGCCAAGTACTGATGAGCGAAGACAAAAACCAAAGCAAAGGCCAGGTACCTGAAGCGCAAAAAGCTTCGGAGAAAGGCACAGAAATCATCAGGACCTAGGAAAAACGGGGATGCTGCCCAAGCAGATTCGGAGTCCGAAGAGGATGCGGAGCACCACGGTGACGAAGAGGGCATCGCAGACGACGTTGACAGCAACAGTGCGAGCGATGGGAGGGTCGCCACGGAACAACTCGTTCAGCCCCCCAAGAAAAGGCGAAGAGTGAGCGTAGGGGGACGGGATTCAGATGTCAATGTCCCCATAAAGACTCACGACTTGGGGAACAGGGAACTTCCTGGCATCCGGAAACCTCCCCCAATGCCGACGGGTATTCTACCGTCATTTCCTCTGCCAACGGCACCCAGTGCACCACCCAAATCCGTGCTCGCCGTGCAAGGAATTGACAAGGCTCTTATTCACGCAGAGGTTATCGATCCTGGCACTGTAACGCCTCTCTCAGCAGCCGAACAAGATCATGGTAGCGGTCTTAGTTCGAAGACACGAAGACATTTGCTTGATCTTGGTATTAGTGAACTTTTTGCTGGTCAGGCATTGATTGCATGTCCTCTGAACTCAAATGCTGATGGAAGAGTGCAGTCCAGACCGCTCTCCTACCCTTCCTTATCCACCATAATCGGTCGCTGTATACGCCGTACTTCGCTCCTCATGATGTGTGCGTTTCTGCGCCAACGGGAAGTGGGAAGACACTTGCGTACGTCCTTCCTATACTTGAAGTGAGCTTCGGTGTTATCAACGTTACGTGGAATTGCTGACACTTGCGGTGCTACAGGTTTTATCAAACAGAATTGTCACTAGACTTCGTGCCTTGATTGTTCTACCTACCCGGGATCTTGTCATGCAGGTCAGAGAAACATTTGAAACTGTCGGTAAAGGACGCGGCTTAAAAGTAGTTTTCATCTTTGTATATCGCGATCATTACACTTCTGAATATCTTTGCTAGATTGGTACTGTGACAGGCCAACACTCGTTTGCCCACGAACAAGCACAATTGGTCGCCGAGGCCGATCCTGGGCATGTTTTCATGCCATTGAGGTGGTATTAACTAACGTCTGTTTTCTAGGTTGCTCGGGGGCTCTAGCAAAGTGGATGTCTTGATATGTACCCCAGGTCGGTTAATGGACCATCTCAATGGAACGCCGAACTTCTCGTTGCAACACCTTCGTTTTCTGGTACAATTGTATTGACGGTTGCTATGCGTATTTCTCAATATAGCGTACTTAGGTCATTGATGAAGCCGACCGCTTACTCTCTCAATCATTTCAAGACTGGCTAGCTCAGGTGCTCACCGCTCTCCATCGGAGACCGGAAAGTATTCCGCAGGCAGGCAAACTGTCGTCGGAAGATACACGTCTCCTACCAAACCACGATTCTCTCGCGCCTGCTCTCCTAGATTTCGAGCAAGCTGACGTTGGCGAACGCAGGGGATTTTCGTGCCAAAAACTCCTATTTTCTGCTACTCTCACCCGGAATCCCGGCACACTTGCGTCTCTTGGCCTGCGGGATCCGAAATACTTCATCGTCCAGAATGAAACTAGGGGTGGACCCGATGGTGCACCGTCACATCTTACGTCTGAACGATTTGCCATGCCAACCACCCTGACGGTGAGACTTCGACTCCTTCGACGTGTACCTTAGTTTAATCTCTTTAGGTTAGGAGCACATGGTTATTTGCGAATCGTCACAGAAACCGCTCGTGTTGCTTCATCTTTTGCACAACCACGATATTCGCAACGCTTTGATTTTCACTAAATCGTCGGAATCCACGAGCCGCCTCGTTTTCTTGCTCGAGTGCTTTGAAGAGCTGAGAATGTCGGGGCATGCTCGCGTTACGGTTCGAGCATACTCGAGTGATCTCCCTGCGAGTGAACGAAAAGCAATTCTAGAGAAGTTCAGAGCGCAAGAGGTTCATGTGTAAGCGCGGCACCACTTAGAGCGTGCTGGTGATCTCACTACGACGATGCCTAGTCTGGTTTGCTCTGATTTAATCTCAAGAGGGATTGACATTAGCCACGTCTCTCATGTCGTGAGTTATGATGCACCAGTTGACATGAGGAAGTACGTCCATCGTATGGGGCGGACTGCTCGGGCTGGCCGGGATGGGGATGCGTGGACGTTGGTGGAAGAACAGGAGGTAAGTAACCAAACATGGTATCAAGGGGGACACGAGGCTGAGCCACTACAGGCCCGTTACTTCAAGGCAATGTTGAAAGAACACGATCATCTAGAGAGGGTGAAAAGGGTCAAGATCCCTCGGTGTGAAATCCAGCCCTTCTTGGAAAACTACGAGGTAAGGACCATCGGTCGCGTGGAAATGCTGGTGACCATTCTTTCAGGCGGCTCTGCGCAGATTGAGAGACGCGTATGCCCGGTAGCATTTATAGCGGAGTATTCGAGTAGTAATAGTCATTTTTTAATGTTACGGGAGTTTGGTGGTTGATTCGAGTCAAGCATGGACCTGCCAGCTTGCCAGACTATTTGGTAAGTGGTTCACCTGCATTGGGGGTATGTGAACTCCGAGGATTGCAGCAGATCTGAGGTCATTTACTTCCGACAGCACCAGGCCGAAGCAGCCCCGTAGGGGAACGCTCGGACCCTAGAGTATTGGGCCAAAGTATGTAAGCTTACTTTGATGAAGTACTTTTATGGTTAAATGCATCGGATACAACCAATCGGAGCTGACAAGTTATTCCCCAAGGTTCGTGGTAAGCGATCCCCCATAAGCGTTATACTTTGCGGCGGGAACGGGCACTTGCTGGTGGGACCCGACTTTGTCTCTTTCTCTTTCTCGCTTGCTGACATGTCTCATCCAGAGTACAAGTTCGAGACAAACACCATCGCAGAGCTACTTGACGGGCCCAAGTCAGGCGGACTCTCCAAGAGAGCGACCATCTTACGCAGGTACTGCCATGGTCCACTACAACCGTCCTTATCCATCATCCAACTGACGGTGTCCTAGCTTCTTTTCCATCAAGGATTCCGATCCTCCTCCACCCAAAGCCTCCATTCATGATGCCGTTCTCACACCCGAGGTATCGGCGGGGTTCCTCAGTCAGCTTTGGTTCGTATGGGTAACTCCCCTGCTGTCGCTGGGCTATGCTCGACCCCTTGAAGCGTCAGACCTGTACAAACTTCCCGACGGACGATCCTCGACTCGGGTTGCGGATGCTATCCTCACATCATTTGAACGCCGTCGGACTGAGACAGCGATATATAACGAGCGATTGGCGAACGGTCAGGTCGGTCCCGGTATCAAGTCTCTATGGTGGTCAATTCGTGGTGGCCGCATGGAACGAGAAAAGGCTTGGAGGGAGAAGGATGGAAGACGCAAAGCTAGTCTGATCCTTGCCATGAACGACAGTGTGAAATGGCACTTTTGGTCCGCTGGAATTTTGAAGGTTGTTGGCGACACTGCGCAAGTCACCTCCCCTCTCGTGGTAAAGGCACGAGTCCTCTTCATGTTCATATTCAACCTGTTGACAATTGGGCCAGGCGATCATCACCTTCGCCACAGAGTCGTATGCCGGGCATATTACTGGCACGCCTACACCACCAATTGGAACAGGCATTGGACTCTGTTTTGCTCTCTTTGTTTTACAGCTCATTGCATCATGGTGTACCCAGCATTTCTTTTATCGTAGCATGGCATGTGGTGTCCTCGTGCGCGGCGGTCTCATTACTGCGATCTATTCCCAAGCACTTTCATTGTCTTCTCGTGCCCGCGTACAGATGACAAATGGCAGGCTGGTTAACCACATCTCCACCGACGTGTCTCGCATCGACTTTTGTATGGGCTATTTCCACATGTCTTGGACTGCACCCATCCAACTCTCTATCTGTCTCGTCTTACTCCTCATCAACCTTGGTCCAAGCGCGCTGGCGGGTTTTGCACTTCTGATCGTCGCGACACCGTTAAATACAATGGTGATGAAACGTCTCTTCTCCCTTAGGATCAAGAGTATGGCCTGGACCGACAAGCGTTCCAAGTTACTCCAAGAGATGTTGAGTGGCATAAGGGTCATCAAGTTTTTCTCGTGGGAGATACCTTTTTTGAAGCGAATCGCCGAGTATCGCAAGCTTGAAATGGCGTATAATAACTTCTATCTCCTTTAGTATCGTAACTTATCCCGTCTTTCAGCTACATAAGGACCCTACTAATCCTTCGCTCGGGCATGAGCGCATTCACTATCTCCCTCCCATCTCTGGCCGCCGTGCTGGCGTTCATCACCTACTCACTGACCGGTCATCCGCTGACCGCTGCGAACGTCTTCTCTTCCCTTACGTTGTTCCAGCTCATCAGGCTGCCCCTTATGCTCCTGCGTGCGTCGCTTCCGTGGTTCGGCTGGAGCAAACTAACTGACGTTACTATAGCTATGTCGCTCAGCTCCATTGCAGATGCGGTCACTGCATGCAAGCGTCTTGAAGATGTTTTCGAGGCCGAAGTTTCAGATGGGACACTCGTGCTCAATAACAACCTGGACGTCGCAATCAGAATAAGTGGCGCAGACTTTACTTGGGATAGTCCTCCACCAAAACCCGAGGGTCTCAAGACGATTGGTGATCGGGGGGGCATGCACAACAGGATGAAGGGAAAATCCAAGACACCAACACTGCCAACGCCACAACCCGTTGATGAGACCAATATCTTCAAACTTAGAGGTGTTGACATAGAGGTCCCCCGTGGCAAACTTGTTGCTATCGTTGGGGCAGTGGGGGCGGGTAAAACGTCACTGCTTCAAGGCATCATCGGCGAGATGAGACGGATTGCTGGCACTGTCGAGTTCGGCGGTTCAGTTGCTTACTGTGCTCAGACCGCCTGGATCCAAGTACGGTTCGTTTGGGTTGCAATGGTGGAGGACTGACACCCTGACCCAGAATGCTACGATCCGGGAGAACATTTGTTTCGGGCGGCCGTTTGAGGAGGAAAGATACTGGAAAGCTGTCCGTGATTCTTGTCTGGAACCAGATTTACGGATGCTCCCCAATTACGACCTAACCGAGGTTGGCGAGAGGGGTATCTCTCTCTCTGGTGGCCAGAAGCAACGGATTAATATCTGTCGGGCTATCTACTGTAACTCGGATATCATGATCTTTGACGTTTGTCCTCTTCTTACTCGATTGGAATTATTGACATTCTTTTGTTGCTAGGATCCCCTCTCTGCGCTTGATGCTCATGTCGGGAAGGCCGTTTTCTCCAATGTCCTCAAGAACGGCACAGCGGGCAAAACCCGCATTCTTGTGACCCATGCATTGCACTTCCTCCCAGAGGTCGACTACATTTACACATTGGTCGATGGCAAGATTGCTGAACGAGGTACCTTCGAAGCATTGATGGCCAGTGATAGCGCATTTTGCAAGTTCATAGAAGAATTTGGTTCGCAAGAAGAAAGCAAGAATGCTAAAGAGAATATAGAAATGATTGGCGACGACAAGAAGGATCAAAATGTTAGTATCAAGCGTAAAGCCATGATGCAAGAAGAAGAGCGGAATACCGGCGCTATTCCATTCAAAGTATACCAGGAATACTTGTCTGCCGGAAATGGTATAGTCATTGTGCCGATTCTATTTCTGTCTCTTGCCATGACGCAAGGATCGAGCGTTATGTCATCCTACTGGTAAGCACACTTTACCTTTACTTTGCTTAGGTCTTCATGTGTTTATCGCCAGGCTTGTCTACTGGGAGGAAATGAAGTGGGATTATCCACAAGGTTTCTATGTATGTCATTTATACCAATTGCTAGTGGTGTCTCAGGCAGGGCCTTTAGATGGGCATATATGCTGCCCTCGGTGTCTCGCAATCGTTTACCATGTTTTTCATGGGGTCCTCCTTTGCGATATTGACTTATTATGCATCACAAGAGCTGCATGAGGTGCGTCTACAGTTTGTTCGCATAAAAGTACCCACCTCAGCCTGTTCAGAGAGCCATCACCCGTGTCTTCCATGCTCCTATGAGTTTCTTTGAAACGACTGTGAGTCGAGCATGTGTTGCATCTCTAGTTGTCATCTCCAATCTCCATACCTTTGACAGCCTCTTGGCCGCATCATGAATCGTTTTGCCAAAGGTACATTTACTGAACTTCTTGACCACCTTGTTAAGTCATCCCACAGACATTGATACCATTGATAATCTCATTGGCGACTCGCTACGGATGCTGAGCGCTACCCTCTCCAGCATTATTGGTGCTATCATTCTTATATCTATCATCCTACCTTGGTTTTTGCTCGTTGTCTTTTTCATTTTGATGTGCTATTTCTATGCCGCTTTTTTCTACCGAGCAAGCGCAAGGGAACTGAAGGTATGTTCCTGAATTTGTGTATTTCATAAAGGTTAATTTGATCATAGCGGCTCGGTATGTATGCATTCAAACTTTGGATCATCAGCTCGTCCAATTGATGATAAATCTCAGATGCTATCCTACGTAGTTCTTTATACGCTCACTTCTCTGAATCACTGTCGGGATTGACGACGATCTCCGCGTATGGCGAGATGGATCGATTCAAGAAAGAGAATGCTGAACTTGTTGATGTCGAGAATCGGTGAGTTTCAATTAGCGGCACACGAGCTATTACCAGATCTGACCAGGTTCTTAGAGCTTATTGGTTGACTGTTACAAACCAGGTGAGAGAGCTGTTTGTTCGTGCTGCTGGGTGACTACTAATTCATCTGAACTAGCGCTGGCTTGGTATTCGCTTGGACCTGCTCGGAGCAATACTTACGTTCGCTGTCGCTATTCTGACGGTTGGTACTCGCTTCAGTATCTCTTCAGGACAGACTGGTGTGGTCCTGTCATATATCCTGATGGTACAACAGGTGAGCGCACACAAGAAATGACAAGACTTTAGAGAACTGATATAACGTGCGAGTCCTTTGGATGGATGGTCCGTCAAGTTGCAGAAGTGGAAAATAACATGAATGCTGTGGAACGAATTGTCCATTACGCCGATGAACTCGAACAGGAAGCTCCTCACGAGGTCAAGGACGACACAGTTCCTCTTTCCTGGCCTTCTGAAGGCCGGATTTCTATAAAAGATGTTTTCATGAGGTATCGACCTGAGTTGCCCCCCGTGCTTAAAGGTTTGAGCATGGATGTCGCATCAGGAGAGAAGATTGGCATTGTTGGCAGGTATCAATTGGTTCCCTGGCACTCGGATTTTCCTTGTTGACAATGCTTGTAGGACTGGAGCTGGGAAGTCGTCGATCATGACGGCCCTGTATCGGCTTGTGGAAATCTCGTCAGGAAGCATTCAGATTGATGGTATTGATACCTCGAACGTCGGATTAGAGCAGCTCAGGAAGGGGCTAGCAATTATTCCACAAGACGCTGTAAGTCTCACATCATGAGATCAAGATGCAGCATTGACCATACGTCTTGTTCCAGTTCCTTTGTAAAGTCATAAATCGTTGAATTTGTCGCTTTGCTAATGAACTTCCAGTTTCTGGTACTCTTAGGTCCAACTTAGACCCGTTCGGTTTGTACAATGACGCCCGTCTCTGGGACGCGCTTAAGCGCGCGCACCTCGTCGACTCAGATGGGAAACAGCCCCCTTCGCCTCAAACGACCACCAAAACCGACGCTGAGGTCGTTGGTGGTCGCTTCGGCCTAGAGACTCCAATCGATGGTGAAGGTAGCAATCTGTCAGTTGGCCAGGTGAAGCCTCCATTTACTTTTGTCTTCGCCTGATTGTTGATTGCCACTCAGCGATCATTGGTGTCGTTAGCACGAGCTCTAGTTCATGAGACGAAGATCCTCATCCTTGATGAAGCTACAGGTCTGATTTATATACATCTAACTTGATACATTGATTCATGTTTCACGCAGCGTCTGTGGATTACGAGACTGACGGAAAGATCCAAAGCACTATCGCCACGGAGTTCAAGGAGCGTACAATTCTTTGTATTGCTCGTGAGTTTCGTTGTCATTCGTATTCTGCTTTGACCGACCATGACGTAGATCGTTTACGTACAATCATATCCTACGACCGTGTCTGCGTTCTCGACGCCGGCGCAATTGTCGTATGTGCTATTTGCTTTGCGCTGGAGCGCTTGTTAAGAAAGAATAATGAACTAGGAATTCGATACCCCGACAAACCTGTTCCACATCCCAGACGGAATTTTCCGTGGAATGTGCGATAGGTCTTCTATCACACTGGGAGATATACTTTCTGCATCGAAGCGATCACATGCGTAAGTCTGGAGAGGCCTCACGGTGGGGAACTATAAGCGCTTTGGGTTTATCTTGGTGGCATGAATGCAATCAAAAACCAAGATCTGATGCTCATCGACAACATTTAAATGCACGTCCAGGGACGTCCCTGTTACTGGGTCCTCGGATGACAACTGCGACACCTTTGATAGAGAATTTAATCACTTTACTCCTTTTAAATACCACCCGCTGGTGTCTTTCATGGATGAGTTAGAAATATCTAGACTTTAAGGGTTTACTCGAGGTGGTGGCAGTATCCTCACCAACTTCTGTACTTATCCAGTCGGGGCTCAGGTTCTTGACAACTCTTGATATCATTCGGACTTATTGGGCTGTTAACGCCCGCCCAGTTCACTGTAGTTTTGACCACTCACGATCAAGGGCCCCAGTGTACGTATACCCTGACTGAACATGTCGCAGCAAAAGGAGATCGGCACTCTCGTCGTCGTCGTACTGAAAGCTCAACATCTCCACCAGCCCTCGTTTTACAAACAGGACCCCTATGCCCAAGTGTCCCTCTCTGGCCTGAAGAAACGAACCAAAGTCGATCCGAAGGGTGGCCAACACCCGGTGTGGGATGACGAGCTCCGGTTTCCAGTTCTTGCCGAAGTAGGGAAAGACAAGGTAAACAGGATCTTGGAGATATCCTGTTACAAGGATGAACAACGAGGGGACGATGTACTTTTGGGAAAGGGGACGGTGGACATTGAAGAAACACTCAAAACTGGCGAATTCGATGGTATGCAATTGATTCCCCAGACGAGTGATTTGTCGTAGCTGACTGGGGTTATGGTGTCAATGTCTCAGACTGGGTTCCTCTGGAGACTGCGGCAGGTGCTAGGGGAGAAGTTTATCTTGAGATGACTTTTTACGCAAATTCTCCGCCATCAGTGACGCGTCGGCCTTCAAGGCTTAGCCCATCCGATCGACTTGCGCGTCCTGCTGCGTATCTTGTACGTGGCCGACAACCGACGTCAACGTCGCCCTCCCCAAAGTCCGGACGTTCTCCTGTCGCTAGTGAGAGAAAGCCAAGTCAACCACTTCCCGCTGCCGCGAGCCAGATCCCGTCGTCATTGATCCCTGCGCAAGGGCCCCAGGACCAGGCCCCCAGACAGGCGCCATCAAATGGAGGTGCTACTCCCGTCGTTCCAAAACACAAGGACGACCCGCTTCCGCCGCTTCCAGCCAACAATGACCCGGGGCTTCCTGCCTCCCTTCATCCAGGGAGACGCAACGGCCTGAGGTCCATGCCACCACAGAATCGGAACCGAGTAATGAGCACGGGCTTTTCACCTCCCGAGATGCTCCCTGACCAACTTCATAGAAGGATTCCAAGTGATAAGCCTACTCTGGTACCTCCACCCCACTTTTCTCAATTGCAGGCTGGGATCCAAGTTCATTCTCCCGAGATAACATCCCCGGCCAGGGCAAGGGTTGGTTCAACGCCCTGTATCATTGTAGAAGAACATCCTCTGGCGTTTCCAGCCCCATTCGCTTCGCTACCAGGGCCTACCCAGGAGCATGAATTACGAGGCGCCTACACAGGGAGGAATTACGATTCTTTCACCTACGAACCTCCTTCACAGGCCTACGTGCAATCAGGCTCGCAGGCTTACATACCACCTCCTAGTCAGGGATACCCGCAGACGTTCTCTCCGTCACAACGTCCGATGCCTCCCCAGTCTCCTCATGCACCACCTTGTCAGCCCCAGCAACTCTACGATGTGTCTCCATCCCTCCACCTAGGATATAACCAATATCCCAACGGACCTCCGACGCCACAACCTCTGTCCCCACCTTCTCGTCTCCACAGTACCCAGTCTCAACCGCAACAAACGCCATACTCATCCCAACTGCAGGAGCACCCTCCTCACCAGCAACAGCAACAGCTACCGACCCTCCAACAACAATACCATCTTCAGCACCTTCTATATACTCAGACTCCACACCCTTCTAATACCCCACAGTCATACCAACACAATCACCCGGGAGTTGCCTTGAGCAACCAATCTCTTGTCACACAACCGCCGCCGCCGCCGCCACCACCACCACCACCACCACCACTGTTCTCTCAAACTGTGAGTTCATCTCCTTTTACTATTGTTAATGGCTCTCTCTCAGTAGACCCAGCCTCAACAACCTCAACAATTGTACTTCGCAGCTTCTCCCCCTCCACCACCAATTCAGTCGCAAACTCCCCAGTCACACACCCCTCAGCCTCCTCACCGGCCTCAGTCGTTGTTTTCACCCCCTCCACCACCGCCGCCACCCCGACTTTCCCAGACGCCCGTACCACCATTAACACCAAGTCAGGGACTAATTTCTCCACCCACATCTCCGTCGCAGGGTATCACTCCTGTTACTCCGACACACCAGTCGCAGACTGTCACACCGTTACCCTCTCAAGTAGTCCAAAGTGCTGCACCCCCTTCCAACGCAGGAGAAGTCGACGAACAGAAACAAGTAAAAGAAGAACAAACCGAGACCGAACCCCTTACTGTCACAAAAGGGGCATTTCTTCGGGATGTGAGAGTGACTCTGGAAGACGTAGCCATAAGTCAAACAGATGAAGAACAGTGCAAGGAAGTCGTCGAGGGGGAACAGGGCCAGCTGGGCCAGCTCAAAGATATGGAGGAGCAAGGAATACATGATGAAAGAGAGCACAGGCAGCAGATGGAGGAAGACGGACAAAGCCGTGGAGAGCTCCGGAGACAAGAAGAATCGAAGAAACAAGAGATAGAACGCCGGATGTGGGAAGAGGAAGAGCACAAAAAGAGAGAGGAAGAAGAGCATACAAGACGGGAGAAAGAACGCAGGAGAATGGAAGAGGAAGAACAGAGAATAAAAGAAGAGGAAGAACGCAGAAGAAGGGCGGAGGAACACAGACAAAGGGAAAAAGAAGAACTCAGGAGGGAAGAAGAGCGCATGATACGAGAAGAGGAGGAACGTCAAAGAAGGGAGCAGGATGAGCGTAGAAGGCGGGAGGAAGAGCGGGTCCAACGCGAACGCGAAGAGGCCCGCCGAAGGCGCGCTGAGGAAGCCGAGGCCGAAAAGAGATGGCAAGAGGAGTTGGCTCGTATTCGAGCACGTGCTGAGCAAGAAGCTGCTGATGCAGCCTTTGCGCGTGCTCAGATGGAGGCGGAGGAAGCAGAACGACGGAGGCAAGAAGAGGTAGATCTCGCACTTGTGCGACAAGCGCAAGAGGAGGCTGAACGAGAGGAGAGACTTGCGCAGGAAAGGAGGCGACAGGAAGAGGCAGATATGGAGGTTGCGAGGCGTGAACAGGCACACGAGGAGGAGTTGGAAAGGAAAAGACGAGAAGAAAGAAGGCAAAGAATGGAGGAGGCTGATCGGGAGCTGGCAAGAAGGTTAGACATGGAGTTGAATTTGGGCACAGAGTATGACGGGGGTCAATCCTCGCAGACGAGATCGGCTAGGAGTGAGCAACATTGACAGGTAGCCATCGGACTTTACTGTATCCGTCATGTACATTGTTCGTGTCATTCTCGGACTGAATATAATTCGTCAGATTGAAGTTAATTTGACCTACGCCTGGACACTCTGACCCGCTGACAGAATCAGAGTGCTAGAGGCACTCCATTCTGTGGACTCAGAGTATCATACAACTCGCCATCCACTGGGTCAAGTTCACTCACCTTCAATGTGCCACCCGTCCAATGAGGGAAGTTGCTCAAGAAAGGTGCCACCTCTTGTCAAGCTCGGGGGGTGAAGACTACCTCGCTAGGGTCTCGGGAAGCCCGTGCCATAGGCCATGTGGGCCTATACCTGACCCAGGCGCCAGAGGTTCATGCTGGCTGCCTTGTACCAGGTATGAGGTGTCGGAAGAGTGCAAGAAGGAAACATGTCCGTGAACATGGCATAATTTGGAAACCACCGATACGTATAGCAGTACATTCGAGCAATAATCGAGCTCCGCAAAATTTACGATACCTTCGCGCAGAGCTCAAGGTGGCCCGCCAGACCAAGTCAATAAGATCTACGTGAGACCGGAGGCAGTCTTATCAGTAACGGGCAAGTCCTCAATGAATGGTTGCGACATTAGGGATATCCTGTTGGTGACATCAGTTGGCTGACCATTCAACGTTACAAGGGACATGAATTTCAGACAGGATTAACGAATACCTACACACAACCAAAATGCCCTGACCTCACCACCGAGGAACTGCGGTTGGACACGCTAGACCTCAACTCCACAAAGAAGTTCCTGTGAGCCATTCTTCTGTGGCGGGTGGCCTGACCCGATTCACCGCTCGCAGTCATCAGGTAAC
This sequence comes from Pulveroboletus aff. carminiporus, assembly GCA_038094195.1. Lineage (NCBI taxonomy): Eukaryota > Fungi > Basidiomycota > Agaricomycetes > Boletales > Boletaceae > Pulveroboletus > Pulveroboletus aff. carminiporus. The sequence continues at coordinate 50,816 of JBBPTP010000001.1, read as the reverse complement.
GATTGTGATTTGCATTACTCGAGATTTTTGGTAGTGTTGGATCGGAAAAAAGAATACCAAATTCTTTAACAGGGCTGGGCGGAGGATCCAATGACTGTAGACGCGATATGACGCAATGAAGAGGGTCATGTATGACAACAACCACGCCGCTTGAGATTTTACATGGCAATTGGTATCAAAGTAGGACTCAGCCTAAAAGAGCCTTAACGTATCTCAACAATTCTCGACCCTGCACAAAACTGGGTCTCAGTGACACTCGAGGAGTAGATACTTCAGTACGAACCCCATTAGTCTTTACACCGGCTACCATAGCTTCGACCCCCTTCAATTCCGCAGAGGATGCTTGACTGTCTAGACCGCCGTTAGGCAGAAACCGAGATAGGCGTTGCCGTTGGCTAAGCTCGTAACGTTGAACAATAGTCAGTACAGCTCGCCAACCCTCTATTGCGTTCCCAAGCGAGTCCGCCGCGAGCGAATGCGAAATTGAAGGAACCATTGACGAGTAGGTAATGTAAGGACAATAGGATCGATGTTCCTTCACTAGGTCGAACCCTTTCTGGTGATCACGCAATTCGGATGCGGCTTGCTCATCCTGTGGTAATGCCACTGCCTCGTTCCCCGAATACCCCCAAAGGCCAACTCGCCGCTGGCAAAGGACGCAATACACGAGTGGGGCGTCTCGTGGAACAACAATGGCGGAAAAGTTAGTGGACCATGGATTTTTCGTGTGCGAGGATGCACTCATGTCCGGCGATCTGTTGCACCGAGAGCTACTCATCCGTGGTGAAGCGGAGGGGGCCGGTGTGCTTGCCCGCTCCTGGAAGTGGCTCGAGATGGAGGTCGTACGCGAAAGTGATGGAGTCGGAGGCATGGAAGCGGAAGGACCATATGACCCCGTTCGCGAAAGAAACAAAGAGGTCGTACGACGACGTTCACTATGCATCACAGTCGGCGCTGGAACCCAGCCAAAAAGGGCAACAACGATAGCAGCATCTGAGGGGACTAGGGGATAAGCAGTCTCGACGTCCATAGTGGAATCGTATTCCGATACACATCTTTCGGCTGCCGCTGCGGAAAAGACGGAACGTAGTGAAGTCAATTGCGAGTGAGTCTAGACATCCTGATCAGGGACTAGCCGGTAAGAAGGGGAGGAGCAGACATACGAGTGGATGTTTGACAATCACATTGGCGAGTATGGATTCGAGAGATAGTGCCGTTTCTCTCAATTCGCGGACCATCACAGCAGGCGCCTGAAGAGGCACCCTATAGACCGAGGCTAGAAAACGCAAATGTCAGGATTTCATGTTAAAACAATAGCAAATACTACTAACGCTCGCACTGTCTGTCCTTCCAAGGACATCCATCCTTGTGCATTTCAACGAGAGAAACACGCTGTTTTTCGACCAACGCATTAGCTACAACCCAAAATGTTAGTAGATTGACCTGCATTGAATCTGCCTCCTCACCAGCGTCCTTGCTCATGCCCGCACGGCCAGCAAGTACCCAAGATACGTCGCAAATCCCGCAGACGAGTCTGTCTTTTCCATCGTTGACCCAGCCACACCTCGCCGCGGCAACGGCGTCAATTTGCGGCGGTTTGTTGGCGTATGTAGTGATTTTGTAGGTAGCAAGGCGGGAAAGGAAGGAGTCTGAGGATGAAGGTCTGTATTCAGACGCGGGATGAGTAGGTGTAGATGGATGGGCGATCTTAGGAACTTGTTTGGAGTGCGATGCAGAACGTGCAAGGATTGCAGCAAGGTGGGGCGTGGTTTTTGAGACATCTATTGCGGACATGCTGCTGGAAGTGTGGATGACGTTCAGAGGTGCAATGAATGGCTTTACCGCGCCAAAGAACTGACTTGGATGGGGACTGCAATTGCCCCTTCGACGTTGCGCCGAACTTCACCAACGTAGAGTATACCGAGCGCGTCAGGTGAGGTCGTTTTGATAGGGCCGGCCTCTCGACAGCGGTTGCGAACGAGGGGGACACAACCCCGTCCAGGCTGCGGATCGCATCTTCAAGCTTTCGCTATGAAATAAATGTTTGTGGACAGAAAGCATGGCACGGAAACGGTGAATGAACCTTTGTCGTGCGCACAGAGGATATTGAAGACGGTGTGTTTGGTTCCATGCTGGCAAGAGGGTCACAATGACGAGTGGCGCGAAGGTCAACCCGTCTAGGTTAAATTAACCCCTGTCCACATAGCACTCCGTTTTCACAAGCATCGGACGAACGACTAGTCTTATCAGCGGTCGCCTACCATAGGAGAGTGTCGTATCGAGGGCCTATATGACGTTTATGGAGATGGGTTCTGATCATGGCTCCGTCGAGTTCGACTAGTACTCCTTTAACCGTTATTCATTCCACTACACACGAGCCGAATCAAAGACATTCACCCCCAGTTGATTAGGTCCTATATTCAACTCGAGTGCCAGTGTTTCAGCTGCATTAGTGGAATGACGCTGCGGACCATGCGCGACTCGTTGACGCTTTTTCAACGTTATCGGAAACAGTGGTTGGACGCAGCTGATCGTCGCATGCGTTTCAGGCTGTACGGTAAGCCGGTGACCCACAACAAAGACATGCGTTCCACCACGCCGCTGATGGGGTTATCCATGATGGCCGCGATTGGTATCGATGACCCTAATCATCGTTAAGAAGGAGGGAAGATCGCATTATGTGTTAAGTGCGTGCAGATTATGCGATTGTCGTGAGGCAGCCGATGGGAAATATCGATAATCGGCGGTGCGCACGCATATCTGTCTGCTGTCCTCCCACCAATAGCGTCCTCATAGACAAGTGTTTGGACAGTCACGCTACGCTCGAATGAACATGGACGCCATTTGACAGTTGAAGGAGATCCGAAAACTAAACCACCGGCGTGCGTGTTTGTTGTACGTAATCCACGTGACCGATGTTTTTTGGGGAAGCAACGCGGTATACACCAAAACAAAAATTTGGGACTGGGGTGCATATAAAGCCCTCCTGAGCAGCGGCTAATCTCTTCTCTATACCCCCGTCTCCGTCCCTTCCCCCGTCTCCGATACACTTCCTGCTTCTCTGCTCGCCATCCAAAGCACCCTAAAAATGTCTGGTCAGAATGGCGAGGCACTCCATGAGCCTGCCATCTCGACGCGTCCTTTAGTTATAGCCGTTCGAAACATTAGAGTGCGCATACAGATCCATAATCATATCGTCTCGGTACTCGCTAACTCTTGTCATACACTTTTAGATCTCGATCCCAGTCTCTACCAGTAGTGACGTATGGATCGCAGCTGAAGTTCTTAGGGACGACTTCACGCATGCCCAGAAGCAGGTTGATACCACTGCGGAACATGAAATCGGTCTCCAGCCCGAGGTCGACTTATTCGCACGCTTCTTGTCTTTTGTCGCACAAACATTATCTGATGATTCCCAATCCACGAAAGCGCGCACATACCTCCTTTTGCACGTCTTCACGCATTTCGTTTCCTCGTACCTTTCCGACACGGATATCTTCTCTTTTGTGAAGCCGTTCGATGTCGAAGTCCGTTCTTCGGTGTTAACATCCTTCTTCACCGCGCGTGCAGCTCTCGAGCGACACAATGCTGCTGATATTCCCAAGCCATCCATGTCTGCTCTTCTTTCTGCTTCTTCCGAGGGAGAAGCCTCCATATACGCGCTCTTTGGTGGCCAGGGGACGAACGAGGTCTACTTTGATGAACTTCAAGCACTCTATAATACCTATAAGCCATATGTTTCCCCCCTAATCACAGCAATCACAAACGAGGTACTTAACCCGCTCGTCGCGGCGCATCAGGCGTCAAGCTTCTATAATTACGGCATGGATATTACTTCGTGGCTCTCCGGGACGGCACCTCGCCCGCCAGTCGGGTACCTTGCATCGATTCCCATATCACTTCCTCTCATTGGTTTGACCCAACTCATCCAATATTTGGCTGTTTGTCACGTCTCCGGTCTAACCCCAGGTCGACTTCGCGATCACATTGCTGGTGCGACAGGTCACTCGCAAGGCGTTGTCTCTGCTATTGCCATATCTGCCTCGACGTCTTATGAGTCTTTTGATGCCAATGCCAAGAAAGCAATTCGCTGGCTATTTTTCTGTGGCATGCGGGGCCAGGAGGCGTTTCCTGTGTTGGCTCTTGAGCCCAGCATTATTCAAGACGCTATCGAGGGCGGTGAAGGCCAGCCTTCGCCTATGCTGTCGATCAACGGTCTTGTGCTTTCAGCGCTACGCCCACACATCGAAGCCACGAACAAGCATCTACCTTCAAATTCTCAACTGGCGATTTCTCTTTACAATGGTCCAAGAAATTTTGTTGTCACGGGTCCTCCTCGCGCATTGTATGGCCTAGTAACAAACTTGAGGAAGGTCCGGGCTCCAATTGGACAGGATCAAAGCAAGGTCCCTTACTCGCAGAGGAAGCCTGCATTCGGTGTTCGTTTCTTGGTCGTCAACGCGCCATACCATAGTTCGTACTTGATCAGTGCTACGGACAAACTATGCAATGGGGACCTGGGTGGCGAGGAATTATGGACCTCGGACGAACTTGGTATTCCAGTCTTCAATACTGAGAATGGTAAGTATATGTGTGGATTTGCTTTCTATGCTCGCTAAACGGAGTCGAAGGTTCTGACATGCGCGAGAGTACGATTTCCATTACTAGGTCATTGTGTGACCAGATTTTCACTTCGCCCATTCATTGGGACCTTGCGACCGCGTTCCCGGAATCTGCGACTCATATAATCGACTTCGGACCTGGCGGGTTGAATGGCATTGGTCCCCTCACTGCTCGTAATCTTGACGGGCGTGGAATTCGTGTTATAATTCTTGGCGACAAGGGTCGCGGGGAAGCTGAACTGTTCGACACTGAGGACGTTCAGTATGAGGAGTGGTGGAGCAAGAAATACGCGCCAAGGCTGGTCAAGACAAGGTAGAACAATCTCCGCGTCTTCATTCTTGATACTGATGTACTACTTCAGCGATGGGACAATCCATTTGGATACGCCTTTCTCTCGATTGCTGGGCAAGGCTCCGATCATGGTCGCGGGTATGACGCCCACTACCGTCAAGGCTGGCTTTGTCTCTGCAATCCTTTCGGCTGGCTATCATGTCGAGCTTGCAGGCGGCGGTCACTACAACCCAGCAGCACTTCGTGCCAAAGTTAATGAGATTCAATCCAAGATTCCTCCCGGGGTCGGTCTCACGTTGAACTCTCTGTATATCAACCCTCGTCAATTCGGCTTCCAGTTCCCCTTGTGGCAGGAGATGCGCCGCGAGGGTCTACCTATTGAAGGTTTTTGTGTCGCGGCTGGTATTCCTAGCGCTGAGAAGGCTGCCGAAATCATTGGTGGCTTACGCAGCGCAGGTATTAAACATGTTTCTTTCAAGCCAGGGTCCGTGGAGGGTATCCGCCAAGTTGTTAACATCGCTGCTGCCAATCCTGACTTCCCAATCATTCTCCAATGGACTGGTGGTCGTGCCGGCGGACACCACTCATATGAAGATTTCCATATGCCTATCCTGAAAACGTACAGTTCTATTCGTCAGCATGACAACCTTGTTCTTGTCGGAGGTTCTGGTTTTGGCGGGGCTGACGATCTTTGGCCGTACCTCACTGGTGATTGGTCGAAGGACCTTTACGATACACAACCTATGCCCTTTGACGGTTTCTTGTTCGCCAGTCGTGTCATGGTCGCTCAAGAAGCGCATACAAGTTCCTCTGTCAAGGATCTGATTATCGCTGCCGCCGGCGTTGATGATAAGGATTGGGAAAGTACCTACGTCAAACCAACTGGTGGTGTCCTTACTGTCCGTTCGGAGTTGGGCGAACCTATCCACAAGATTGCTACTCGCGCAGTCAAACTTTGGAAAGAATTCGATGAGACCGTCTTCAGTTTACCGAAGGAGAAGCGCACTGCCTGGTTGGTTGAGCGTAAAGCTGAGATCATCGGGAAGTTGAACAAGGATTTTGCGAAGCCATGGTTTGGATGGAAGAAGGATGGTAGTGTTGCCCTCGACCTTGGTGACATGACCTACGAAGAGGTCACGCTTCGGATGATTCGCCTGATGTACGTTGCTCACCAAAGCCGCTGGATCGACCTCAGTTTGCGCAACTTAACGGGCGATTGGTTGAGGCGGGTCGAGGAACGCTTCGCTGGCGTAGACGGCGGTCGTAAACTTAGTATCCTGCAAAGCTTCAAGGAACTCGATAATCCCTCAACTTTCGTTGATGCGTTCTTCACGAAGTACTCGGACGCCACCCTTCAGCTTCTTGCCGCGGAGGACCGCGCATACTTCCTCACCATCTCCCAACGTCCAGGGCAGAAACCGGCGCCTTTCATCCCTATTCTTGATGCCAATTTCGAGGTTTGGTTCAAAAAGGTCAGCATTGTAGCGTATCAAGTATTCCCGCGTTTAACCGTAGTCCCCCATAGGACTCTCTATGGGCTGCAGAAGATATCGAAGCTGTGTTCGACCAGGATCCACAACGCGTGTGCATTTTGCAGGGTCCTGTAGCTGTCAAACACTCGACAATTAAGGACGAACCTATTAGCGAACTCTTAGGCAATGTCACCGCCAAACTTGTGGAAAAGCTTTTGGAACGATCGTACGGAGGCGACGCTTCCAGGGTCCCCGCTGTCGACTACCTTGCTCCTGTGGCTGAAGATGTGGACATTCCTGACGAGGTTGAATGTGAAGGGTCCTCTTCCTCCATCACCTATAGAGTTGGTGACGCTGTCCCCGAAACTTCTGAGTGGCTCGCAACTATTTCTGGCTCGGAACTGAATTGGCTTAAAGCCCTTCTGGCGTCCAAGACCATTTGTCAAGGTCGGGCTTATGTCGATAACCCTCTTCGTCGGGCCCTCGCTCCACGTTGCGGACAACGTGTTGTGGTAGATATTGAGAAGGGATCTCCAATATCGGTCACAGTTTATGGTGCAGGACGATCTTACGGTCCCCACAAACCCAACTTCAAAGCTATAGAGATTACCTACGCAGCATCATCCAGCTCGATTGGCGTGACCTTCTTCGAGGATCGCCAGGGTGTCTCGGTTCCTCTGTCCTTCCAGTTCAAATACGTCCCGAGTATGGGTTCCATGCCGATCCACGAGGTATCTGAGGTTCGTAATGGTCGCATTAAAGACTTTTACTGGCGACTATGGTTTGGAGACCAGTCCCGTCCGGAGCTTGATGTCCACGAGACGTTTATTGGTCCGGAAGTTGTAATATCCGCCGACGATGTCGAGACCTTCTGTAACGTCGTTGGAAACCAAAACGAGGCATTTAAGACTGCCCGTATTGAAACCATCAAGGCTCCAATGGACTTCGCTATTGTGACGGGTTGGCAGGTAAGCTCCTCAAGTATTGTCATTTGATAAGAATGACCTCTTTGGCCAGGCTATCATGAGATCCATATTTCCGGATGCAATTGACGGTGATCTACTGAAACTCGTTCACCTTTCTAACGGGTTTCGTCTGGTTCCTGGCGTTAAACCGCTGCAGGCAGGCGATGCGTGCATTGCAGATGCCCGTATTGCGTCTGTCAAAAACACAGATGCTGGCAAGGCTGTTCAAGTCAAAGGCCACGTCTTCCGTGATGGTCAACCGATCATCGAAGTTGTGTCGTCTTTTCTTTACCGTGGACGCTTCGATGACTACAAGAACACTTTTGAGACGGTGGATGAACCTGACTATGTTGTCCAGTTGTCGAATGATGCTGCTGTTGGCGTGGTTCAGTCCAAGGAATGGCTCTTATGGGAAGATCGAGCTGTGCCTCCGCAGGCCGGCATGACTCTTGTATTCCGCATTCAGTCTCAGGTCACCTTCAAGGACAAGACTTCGTACCGCGATGTCTGCGTTAGCGGTGATGTATTCATGCGCGATCAGCTCAAACGCCTGAAGAAGGTTGCTTCGGTCGAGTTCAACCAAGAGGGGTGCCATGGCAATCCGGTCGTGGCTTATCTGCAGCGCCATGGTGTTCCTGAAGGTCGACTCACGCCTCTGACCAATGAAGGATACACGATGTCGAACAACACTTCGACTACGTTTACAGCTCCGCTCTCAAACGAACCATACTCGGTCATTTCCGGAGACTTCAATCCTATTCATGTTAACCCGTACTTCTCATCTTTTGCTGCACTTCCTGGGACTATCACCCACGGCATGTGGTCAAGTGCTGCTACACGCCACTACGTGGAGAACATTGTTGCTGAAGGGAATCCAGGCCGAGTTATTGCGTAAGTTATCTTGTGGTCTTGGCTGAGCGTGAGCTTATACGTTCTAGATATGATGTTTCGTTTGTGGGCATGGTTCTTCCTGGGGATGAGTTGATGGTCAAGATACGACATGTTGGCATGCGTGACGGTAACATGGTCGTCAGAGTCGAGACATTTAATCAGCGTGATGAAAAAGTCCTTGAAGGTACGGCAGAAGTTGCGCAGGCCACCACCGTGTACGTCTTCACCGGGCAGGGATCACAAGAACCTGGTATGGGCATGGACCTCTACAACACATCTCCGGCCGCTCGTGCTGTTTGGGATGGTGCCGATGCCCACCTCCTTGCGGTTTACGGGTTTTCGATCATTGAAATTGTCAAGGATAACCCAAAGGAGAAAACCATTCATTTCGGTGGTATCAAGGGTCAAGCAATCCGTCAACGTTATATGGATATGACCTACGATACAATGGACAGGGATGGCAACGTCAAGACCCTCCCCCTTTTTGCCGATATCGACGTGCGTACTCCCAAATACACCTTCAGCCATCCGAACGGCCTGCTTTTCGCGACACAATTTGCTCAAATCGCTTTGGTCGTGACCGAAAAGGCTGCGTTTGAAGATATGCGTGCCAAAGGCTTCGTACAGAAAGATTGTGCCTTTGCCGGTCACTCACTCGGAGAGTACTCTGCACTCGCCTCCATTGCCGATGTACTTCATATCTCCGCACTCGTCGATGTCGTGTTCTACCGTGGCATCACTATGCAGCGTGCCGTTGAACGCGACGCTCACAACCGCTCTAATTATGCCATGTGTGCCGTGAATCCAAGCCGCATCTCGAAGACTTTCACAGACGCCGCGCTACGCGAGGTTGTCGATACAATCTCTACTCGTACAGGCACCCTCCTTGAAATTGTCAACTACAACGTTGAGGTAGGTCCCCGACTTGCACCTGTGAACACACACTGAATGAATGGTTTCAGGGTCAACAATATGTTTGTGCTGGGGAGTTGGTTGCATTGCAGACAATGACCAATGTCTTGAATTATTTGAAAATCCAGAAGATCGATATTGCGAAGGTATAGTTTTTCCCTCGGGACTGCGAAAAGAGTCTTGATCGATCGATGTAGCTTACCGAAACCTATACGGTGGAAAAAGTGAAGGAAATGTTGGGCGACATAGTCTCAGATTCGTTTGAGCGCGCTAAAGAGCAACAAGAATCTGAGGGGTACATTAAACTTGACCGCGGGTTCGCGACAATTCCTCTTCCTGGCATCGACGTACCATTCCATTCCAGGTATTTGTGGGCGGGCGTCATGCCCTTCAGAGCTTGTGAGTTTACTAAGTTCGCTGGTCTTGTTTGACGTTGAGAATGCTGTCATGTCAGATTTGTCCAAAAAGATCAATCCCTCCCTTCTAAACCCTGATATGCTCGTAGGAAAATACATCCCGAACCTAGTCGCCAAACCGTTTGCTGTCACAAAGGAATATGCGCAGTTAATTTATGACCAAACGTCTTCACCTCGTCTCGATAAGGTTCTCAAGAAATGGGACCAGGAAAGTTGGGCGTCTCCTGAACAACGCCAGAAGCTAGCGTATACCATCCTTGTCGAGTTGTTATCCTATCAGTTCGCCTCGCCAGTCCGTTGGATCGAGACACAGGATCTGTTGTTCATGCAATATCACTTCGAACGCTTCATCGAGCTTGGTCCGTCACCCACGTTGACTGGCATGGCAACGCGAACATTGAAGGCCAAGTACGAAGCTCAGGACAATGCTGTTAGTCGCAAACGAGCGATTCTTTGTCACGCGAAAAACGCTCGTGAGATCTATTATCTCTTTGAAGACGAGGTTCTACCCGTTCCTGCGTCCACCGAGGCTGAATCTGATTCCCCTATCGTCCCTTCTGTTTCCACTCCTGCTCCGGTGCCCGTTGCCGTAGCAGTACCGACGGGAGCCACGGTCACCATCGAAGATGTTCCTCTGAAGGCCGCCGACATCCTTCTCTACATCATCGCACAGAAGCTGAAGAAGAGGGCTGAGGAGATCCCGTTGACGAAGTCAATCAAAGACCTTGTTGGCGGAAAGTCTACCTTGCAGAACGAGATTTTGGGAGACCTTCAACTCGAATTTACGTCCGCTCCCGAAAAAGGCGAAGAACTTCCACTTGAAGAACTTGGCGCAGCTTTGGGTGTTGGACATCCTGGAACCCTTGGCAAATACACGTCTGGTCTTATCTCACGGCTTATTGGTGGAAAGATGCCCGGAGGGTTCAACGCTTCCGCAATCAAGGGTTACTTGTCGAAAACTTGGGGTTTGGGTTCTTCGCGAGCTGACAGCGTTCTTTTGTTGGGAACCACCATGGAGCCCGCCAAGCGTCTATCGTCTGAAGCTGAGGGCAAGGCATGGTTGGACACTGTTGTCGCAGCATACGCTCAGCGCACTGGCATATCCTTGTCCAGTGGAGGGTCCAGCGGTTCCAACGGTGGTGCAACAGGTGGTGCTACGATCAACAGTGAAGAGTTTTTGAAATTCAAAGCAGAACAAGACCGCTTTGCCGCTCAGCATATTGAACTCTATATGCGTTATCTCAACCGTGATTCTCGTGCTGGTGAAATCGCTCATGATAAGGAAAAGGCCACGTCCGCCCAGCTCCAGGCTCGGCTCGACTCGATCGCACGAGAGCACGGTGATACTTACATCGATGGGATTCAACCCGCCTTTGATCCTTTGAAAGCCCGTCACTTCGACTCCTCTTGGAATTGGGTCCGTCAGGATGCATTGCTCATGTACTACGACATCATCCACGGTCGCCTTACCACCGTTGATAGAGAACTCACGGCTCGCTGCATTGCTCTCCTCAACAGGGCCGATACTGAGCTCTTGACCTACATGCAGTACCATATCGACCACTGCGACCCGAGCAAGGGTGACACATACGCGCTCGCGAAGCAATTCGGTCAGCAACTCATTGATAACACGAGGGAGGTTCTCGGACAACCACCTGTTTATAAGGATGGTAAGCGAGTGGGCAACGTTTACTATTATGCGCCATTAAATTCGTTTCAGTGACATTCCCCACCGCCCCCCACACCGAGGTCACAGCAAAAGGCGACGTCGTCTACACCGAGATTGTGCGCGAAAACGTTCGGAAATTGGAGGCGTATGTCGAGGAAATGGCTAGCGGTGATACTATTTCCACTGTCAATATCCAGAAGGTCCAAGAAGACGTGCTCAAGCTATGGACTGTCGTGAAATCGCAGCCTGGAATTAGCCAGGACCAGAAGAACCGCATCAAAGCTTTGTACGAGGGTGTGGTACGTTCTCTCAGGAAAGGTCCAGAGCAAACCCGCACGCGCATGCGAAATCGTCGTTCCTCGTCTCAATTCCTCCGACCTCAGGTCTCAGCTGTCACCCCGGTATCTGATGATAGAGTACCATTGTTACACCTCAAACGCAAAGTCGGGAACAACTGGGAGTATTCAAGCAACCTGACCGGCGTTTACCTTGACATCCTACATGAAATAGCGACTTCTGGCACAACATTCAAGGATAAGAATGCGCTTCTCACAGGTGTCGGCAAAGGCTCAATCGGTGTCGAAATCCTCAAAGGTCTTCTTTCCGGTGGCGCTCACGTTGTTATCACAACTTCTCGTTATAGCCGCTCGACTGTCGAATACTACCAATCCATTTACCAAAGCTATGGAGCGCGGGGATCTGCACTGACAGTCGTTCCTTTCAATCAGGGTTCAAAACAGGATGTAGAGGCTCTTGTTGACTATATATACGCCACGCTTGGGATGGATCTCGACTACATCCTCCCTTTCGCAGCAATACCGGAGAATGGCCGGGAAATTGATGGGCTAGATGACAAGTCTGAGCTGGCGCATCGCATAATGTTGGTCAACCTCCTTCGGATTCTTGGCGCTGTCAAAACAAAGAAGGCATCACGGCAGTTTGTCACGCGACCTACCCAAGTCATCCTTCCCCTCTCGCCCAACCACGGCCTGTTTGGCAATGACGGATTGTATTCAGAGTCGAAGATCTCCTTGGAGACACTTTTCCAACGTTGGAACTCCGAGAGCTGGGGCGAGTATCTGTGTTTGGCTGGGGCTGTGATCGGGTGAGACATTCATGCATGTTGAAGTTGTGTTGCTCACTTTCCCCTCGTAGATGGACGCGAGGGACTGGGCTAATGGATGCCACGAATACTGTTGCCCATGAACTTGAAAAAGGTCATGGTGTTCGCACCTTTTCAGCAAAGGAGATGGCGTTTAACATCCTTGGGCTTATGCATCCCCTCCTCTTCAGTATCACACAGGTTGAACCGATTTGGGCTGACCTGAACGGTGGAATGGATCGTCTACCGGACCTCGCTGAGATCACCACTCGAATCCGTCTGAGCTTGAACGAGAAGAGCGAACTCCGGCGTGCAATTGCCAGGGATAATGCTCTCGACTTCAAGACTGTCAACGGTGTCGAAGGTGAACGGGTATTGCAAACCGTTAGCGTTGTACCCCGTGCCAACTTCAAGTTCGATTTCCCCGCGCTTGAGCCTGCAGCCACCCTAGAGGAGCTTAACAAACTTCGAGGTATCATTGACCTGGAGAAAGTCGTCGTCATCACCGGTTTTGCCGAGGTTGGTCCCTGGGGAAGCTCGCGCACGAGATGGGAGATGGAGGCGAAAGGGGAATTTACCATCGAAGGTTGCATTGAGATGGCTTGGATTATGGGCTTCATCAAACACTTTGATGGCCGTCTGAAGAATGGTTCCCTACATGTTGGCTGGGTCGACGCGAAAACTGGAGAGCCCGTGGATGACAAGGACGTGCGCGGCCAATATGAGAAAGAGATACTGAAGCATGCCGGCGTGCGCTTGATCGGTAAGCTCGCCCAAATCGCGGCCTCGACTAAGAAAACTAACAGTTTATAGAACCTGAGCTTTTCCGTGGATACGATCCTAAGAAGAAGATTTTCAACCAAGAGATTGAACTCGTACATGACTTGGAGCCCATTGAAGTTGCCCAATCAGAAGCAGAAAAGTTCAAGTACGAGCACGGCGACAAATGCGATATTTGGACCGCAGAAGGTGACCAGTGGTTCGTGAAGTTCAAGAAAGGCGCCCGGATCTTCGTCCCCAAGGCATTCCGCTTTAGCCGCTTAGTTGCTGGACAGATCCCAACCGGCTGGGATGCCGGGAGATATGGAATCCCGGCGGACATTATCGCCCAGACGGATCGGACCACTCTATGGGCCTTGGTGTGCACTGCGGAAGCCCTCAATATGTCTGGTATCACTGACCCCTACGAATTATACAATCACTTCCACCCATCTGAGGTGGGAACCTGTGTTGGGAGTGGTATGGGAGGTACCGAGTCGCTCGCCAAAATGTTTAAGGACCGTCGCGAGGAGAAGGAAGTGCAGAACGACATTCTTCAGGAAACGTAAGTGTGCCTGCTACTCGAATCAGGCTCAAGCACTCATGCTAAAATTTAGGTTTATCAACACTGTCGCCGGTTGGGTTAACTTGCTTCTAATGTCTTCAAGTGGGCCTGTCAAGATCCCTGTCGGCGCTTGGTGGGTAACATTGCTTGACTTTCTCTCTCGTCTCGCTTATTTTCCTACAGTGCTACCGCTCTCCAATCCCTCGAGATTGCATGCGATACCATTCTTTCCGGAAAGGCAAAGGTTATGATCGCTGGTGGTTTTGATGACCTTAGTGAAGAAGGCTCTTTTGAATTCGCTAATATGAAGGCTACAAGTAACGCCGAGACCGAATTTGCTATGGGGCGTGAGCCCACAGAGATGTCACGGCCTGCTACTACCACGCGTGCAGGGGTGAGTAATCAGTTTGGTTTAACGCATACTCTTCTTGATGCAGTCGATCAGTTTATGGAATCTCAAGGAACGGGTATTCACATTGTCATGAGCGCCAAGTCTGCCATTGAGCTCGGTGCCCCCATCCGTGGTATCCTGGCATTCACCTCCACATCAACGTAAGTTCTGCGGTGCAATAAGCTGTAACACGTATATTCATTCAACCCAGTGATAAGGCTGGGCGTTCTATTCCGGCCCCTGGACGTGGTGCTCTCTCAGTTGCTCGAGAACTACCATCTAAATATCCCCTTCCGTCGCTCAATCTTGAATATCGATCCCGCCAGATTGCATTCCGGCGCAAGCAGATTTCGGATTGGCTCAGCCATGAACACGCTCAGCTCCGTGATGAAGTTGAGGAGCAGAAATCCAAAGATGGCACCTTTAACGAAGATTACCTTGCATCTCGGATTGCCGATATTGAAAAGGAAGCTCGACGCCAGGACAAAGAGGTTTTGGCTACATATGGCATGCTTGAAGGAAGCGATGCTCGAGTTGGGCCGATGCGTCGTGCGCTTGCGGTCTGGGGTTTGACTGCTGATGACATCGGTGTTCTCTCCATCCATGGTACGAGCACTGGAGCTAATGAGAAAAACGAGACCGAGATGTGGCATAACATCCTCGCCGCAATGTCTCGTACCCATGGTAATGCTGTTCCAGTCATGGCTCAGAAGAGTTTGCTTGGCCATTCGAAGGGTGGATCAGCAGCATGGCAGATGGCGGGTCTTTTGCAGACCGTGAATACGGGTATCATTCCTGGGAATCGTAACAGCGAGTATGTCCATGCGTTCCCTCTTGCATTAGTTTATAACTGACCTATTACATTAAGTAACATCGATGCAAGATTCGAGGCACATCACAATCTCATGTTCCCTTCGAGGTCTATTCACACGGACGGAATTCGCGCTGGTGTCATGGTGGGTGAAACGTTGCTATCGGTTGTTTGAATCTCATAGCTTTGCAGTCCTCTTTTGGCTTTGGTCAAGTTGGTGGCATCGCCGTCGTCGTTCATCCTCGCTATCTCTTCGCGTCCCTAGACCCTTCTTCCTATGAGTCCTATAGGTCTTGCAACCAGAGGCGTTACCAAGAAGCTTACAAGGTCATGACCGAGATGATGACATCCAATTCACTGGTTAGGATCAAAGATGGACCACCCTATAGCCCCGAACTTGAGCAACCAGTCCTCATGAACCCCATGGCGCGTGCGACCTTTGATCCGAAGACGCGCAGCTACTCTTACACAGCTAATCTGGACAAAGTCGTACCATTTGATGTTGGGAATGTGAAGACTGTCACCGAGGCTTTCGCATCCGTTGGTTCGGTCGTCGGTGTTGGGGTCGATCAAGGTGATCTTTCCTAACATTGTTCCAGTGCTTCGAAGTATCCTCATATCTTACGCACCGTTTGTCCAGAGTTGATTACTTCGGTCCCATCGTGGAACCCCACTTTCGTTGAACGCAACTTCACTGAAGCTGAAGCCACTTACTGCCGTGCTCAACCATCGCCCCCGTCCTCTTTTGCTGCGCGTTGGGTTGGGAAGGAGGCGATCTTCAAGTCGCTTGGTATATCCTCGAAGGGCGCCGCTGCTGCAATGAAAGACATTGAGATTCTTCCTAACGAGGCTGGCGTGCCAACTGTTACTCTTCATGGCGATGCAAAGGCGGCCGCCCAGGACAAGGGCATCACGCGTGTTCATATTTCTTTGAGTCATTCCGAGGTGTGTTAGATAATGGATTGTGGAGATATTCCGTACTCATCCTTCTTACAGACTGTCGCTATCGCTTTTGCACAATCCACGCTGTAATTTCTTAGTCGTGATACTCGCACTTGATGGGGCACGGGTGTATCCTCAGTAGTACTGTGATAATAGTCGACACCTGTAATACAGAATAGACCCCTTTATTCTCTCTTTGGACCCGAGTAGATTCGTCGCTCGCTGATATAGCTGGCGATCGTGCTTGTGACTAGCTGCTTCCATTTTGCATCCCCTGCGGCGACATTCGCCCTTACTTCGCTAGAGCTGTATGTTTGTTCCTCGGTACCTATGTTGATAAGTGCTATACGGTTACTTGCGACGAATTCGTAGGCTATATCAAACGTCTTATCCCGAATCTCCTGAAACGTCTTCCCATTGTTCGTGATCTGTCTATAGGCGCACACTATGCGGCAATCTTCTTGATCTGGAGAAAGAAATGTCTGGAGCATCTGCACCATAGCCTGCTCAGAAGGATAATACTGGGGAGAAAAGAGGCGGACGAGGGTGTCGAAACCCAAGAGGAAGGTCAACTTCGGTGAGGGGGGTGGACTAGAGGATTCGACGACTGCAGCCAGCCTCGTCTTGAGGAAGCGGAGTAGAACAGTCGACTTTCCGACAAACGTCGGCTCGTTTATGATGGCAATCGCAACATTGCTACTCATCTCTGAGGATTCGCCACTTGATTTTACAGTGCCGATGGACCGAACGTCGTCTGACAGGAGGCGCATCATTTCCAGTCGTTGACCGAATGTTGCGTCCCCTGGTTCCAAAACCTTATCTGCGTTGCGAACGGAAAGTAGTAATATTCGTGCGTCGTATGTCTCCAGTGCGGAAGTAGGAGTATCAAGAGATAACAATGGGGGCGAGTTGGCAAGGGCCAAGTGCGCCAATGTTGGGGGATTGAACGAAGAGTCGAGGGTAGATATGTGAAGCGTAGGACAGGGGTGGAAGGTATGCCCTGGTCGAAGTGGCCAGTGCTCGTGAGCCGTGTAGATTAGCTCGACTGGCGATACTCCGTGTTGTACTTTCCGAAGTAACTGTAGTGCATGGTTGGCGAAGCCAGGAGGAATGATGGAGGTAGGAGGGCGTATCATGGCGCACAGAGCTCCTGCTAAACTATGACAATGGCCTCAGACCATCGAAGAAAGGCTACGCAAGACCTACTTAGCAGAGTTCAAAACGAATGTGGACTCCATGATGACAAATGAGATTAGATAAAGAAGATCTTGCTGAGTCATGCGACCTTGTCGACGAGCGGAACAATCACAACACTTCCATCATCTCTTCGACGTTTGGATTATGGAGAAGGATGCAGATGGTTTCTACACGCCAAAGACGGCTGATGGTAGTATTGGATCTAAAAGTATAACAGCGATACTGATTTGATTTATAGCGACCGTGAAGCCGGAAGGGAAAGAGAGTGAAGTAAAGAAGCCTGAAGTCGTGGAGGCCACTAGATCCGGTGCGCACACCAAGGTGCTCTCTTTAGTTGTTATGTGTAACCCTCTTCAATCTAGAAACTTCAGATCTAATATCGTCTACTTTCGAGGTCACGGTGGGTGACCTGCCTCACGTGTGTCTATTGCTCATCCACGATGGATGATAGGTCACGCTAGCAGATCAACAAGCCGATCCAAATTCACCTCTATACAGCGCGAAATCGTTCGAACAATTAGGCCTGTTAGTCGATCAGTAGGGATGTTGACACATTGCTCAGATGTTCTCCTTCCGCAGACATCCAGACCTACTGAAGGGTCTATATGCTTTGGGGTTTTCGAAACCTTCCAAGATCCAAGAGCGTGCATTACCACTGCTTCTTGCAAACCCGTGAGTGCACGAGATGAATCACTTCGTTGATCTCTGTTTCATCACTTGGCCAGACCGCAGAACATGATCGGGCAGTCACAGTCTGGCACGGGGAAAACTGCAGCATTCGTTCTCACAATGCTTAGCAGGGTAGATTTCTCGCTCAACAAGACACAAGTGTGTGACAGACTGCACTCTTAAAGACTTGGAATCTGATTTTATTCCAGGCTATCTGTCTTGCTCCATCGCGAGAGCTGGCACGACAAATTATGTCAGTTGTAGTGGCGATGGGAAAGTTCACACCAGTGCAGACAGAATACGCCATCAAGGATAACCTTCCCAGGGACGTTACTAGGATAACGGCACACATTGTTGTTGGTACTCCAGGCACCATGACCGATCTTCTCAAACGGAGAGTTATAGATTCATCAGGCATCAGAGTTTTCGTGCTTGATGAGGCTGACAACATGCTCGACCAGGATGGTCTTGGGGACCAGACGTTGAAAGTCAAAAAGTAGTCTCATCATACCACGGCTTTCTACTCTGCTAACATCTTACATGCTAGCCTCTTACCTCGGGCTCAGCCTCCTCAGATTATCCTCTTCTCCGCTACGTTCCCTGACCACGTGCGGAACTTTGCCAACAAGTTCGCTCCTAACGCGAACAAGATTGAGCTGCAAAGGGAGGAATTGTCAGTAGAGGGCATTCGCCAGTTCTACATGGACTGCCGTAATGAGGAACACAAATATGACATTCTAGTCTCGCTATACCAGTTGCTTACGATCGGACAAAGTATCATCTTTTGTCAAGTGAGTGATGGTTGTTCTAGTCTAATTACCCAAGCGAATGTTCCCGTTCCCAGCATCGGCATACCGCAGACAGAATCTCACAGCGAATGACTGTGGAGGGCCATAAAGTTGCTTCCCTTCACGGTGCCAAGGATGCTTCCGAGCGAGACGCTATTATCGACAGCTTTCGCGAGGGTCGGGAGAAAGTTCTGATCACGACAAATGTCATCGCTCGCGGCATCGATATTCTTCAAGTGAACATGGTCGTCAACTATGACCTTCCTCTAATGAACGAGCGCGGAAATTCCCATTCTAATGATGGTAGGCCAGATATCGAGACCTACATTCACCGCATTGGTGCGTTCCCGCATCCGCATTGCAGTTCGAATTTTATACTGACTAGCAAACCAGGGCGAACTGGACGATTTGGACGTAAAGGCATATCAATCAACTTCGTCCACGACAAGAGAACATGGCTACAGATGGAGGAGATCGAAAAGACCCTCGGAAAGAAGATTATTCGCATTGAAACCAACGATTTGGATGAGATGGAGGAGGTATGCTTTGTTCGTTTGTTATCTCTGTTCAAAACTGACGTACTCTTTTCTTTATGTAGAAAATGAAGAAGGCGTTGAAATAGCTGCCAGATGTGTAGCGGATTTTCTCTAGTATTGCATTCCACGGTGTCTACTTCCCTCTGCACTACATTCCGGGTTTGCGTACGTGTGGAGGCTTGGCGATCAACATCCTACCCCAAAAAGTACAGTAATTATTGGAACTGTGCGGAAAACGTTAGTTGCCAAATGAAGCGAGAAAAAACTGCAAGATGCGACTGAGTGATTTTGGTCGCTGCGTTCAGACATGTCCTGCCACGCGGATTGCAGCACTTTTGCCTAAACTGTCCCGTCACAGGACACCCAACTAATTCTTCTGCAAACAATAGAGGGCCGAGACAAACTTGAAGCGGCGTCCAGGGAACTCGAGACAGTGTGGAATAGTCAAACTGTCTCTGACTGGCCATCACACCCCCGTAGGAAGTGCGGCCAATCAGTGCTACCTGAGACTCATCGTGCCAGGACAACAATAGATGTGCGATTGCTAGGTATCCGCTTTTATTCGGGCCGCGTGCTGAGCTCGCATGCATACATTTCATGTGTATGTGCAAAGTGAGATCATTCGCCTAGGTTCTCATAGACATGCAGTGAAAACGGATTCCGTTGTGCGTAAAGACAACAGTTAGATGGTTCGAGGAGATTACGCAGATGGTATGAAATTTGGCATGATCTGTTGCAACAAGGCCAAGCCAGGGATTGGGACCTTTTGTTGACGGCTGCGAACGATGAAACAGAGAGTGGGACAAGTGGAAAAGAAATGCTCACAGCTCGTGAACTGGACGTTCAGACATGTGATCAACGTAGGATTGTTTAAGCTGCAATAACAACATACCGCGGATGACAAAGTTGACTAAAACCGCGACGAAGAGGAAGGTGCTGACGACGAGCGGACCGGCGATAACATCTGTGAGGACTCAGGGTCGGAATTAATGGATTGCGGACGAGAGCGGACCATAATGGCCAGGATCCCGCTTGCGGATCATGGTGATGCGGGACTGGTAGAGGTAGAAGCCATAAGCCTGGGAGGTTGAGAGGTATGTACGAATCTGGTGGATTGGGAGGGGACGCACCAAGACGCCAATGCTGAGTGCGGCGTATACGTATGCAAATGCCCGCGCAACGGGATCTTGAGAGGCGTTGAAGAGGGCGACGGAGAGCGTCCCGATAAGGATGGCAGCGTTGAGCCAAGAAAGCCAGGCTGGGGAGGAGATGAATGGAGGGATAAGGAGAGGAGGTAGGACAGACTTCGTTCGTTGGCAAACCAGACTTTTCCCTCTACCTTGATGGCGGTGGGGACCTTGCGTGGGACGCGAACGCGGGGCTGGATCGCATCGTAGCTCGGTACGGTGTTGGGGTCTGGGTCTTGTTCTGGGATGCCGTCGTGCCTTGTGTAGCGAGACGGGCGGGGTGTGTCTTCGGGGAGCGACGCGAGTGCGGACGAAGAAAAGGGAAAGAAGGAGGACCAGGAAATTCCAAACGGCCCGACGCTGTCGCTCGTCGATTCTCTGGCGTGTGCCATGAAACACGAAAACGTACAAGCCCGGTGAGACACACTGCTGGTCACGTGGCATTGACTGACGTCAGACGAGCACCTTCTGGGGCATTCTTGGTCCAGCCCCGCATATAACCGTGCACGACCGACATCACCCAGCTCGACCTGCAGGATGGGCAAAGACTACTACAAGATCCTCGACGTACCACGCTCAGCAACGGACGATGAGATCAAACGCGCCTACAAGAAAATGGTAACCCCCCACCTACCCCTACTTCACTGATCTCAGTCCTCACCTCCTAGGCCTTGAAATGGCACCCAGATAGAAATCAGGGCTCAGAGGAGGCATCGAAAAAGTTCAAAGAGGTCGTCCGTGTCCTCCTTGCATGATCCAGACTACTCACCCCATCACCCTAGATCTCGGAAGCTTTTGAAGTGCTCAGCGATAAGAACAAGCGCACCGTTTATGATCAGGTCGGCGAAGAAGGCCTCAAGGGTGGAGGCGCACCCCCCGGAGCTGGCCCATCGGGCTTTGGCGGCTTCCCCGGCGCCACCTCGTTCTCCTTCACTAGTGGCCCGAGCGCTACCGGAGGATTCTCTCCGACAGATCCCCAGCGGATATTCGAGCATGTATCTTGTCGTCTTCGCCTGTCTACCTTTGTACTAACTTGCCCTCTGCAGAGAAATATTTTCTGGCGGCCTCGGCGGGATGATGGGCGGAGGGATCCCCATGTCATCCATGTTCGATGACGCCCCAAGAGGCTCCTTCTTTGGAGGCCCCGGTGGCATGCCCCATCGTGCATCGTTTACTCAACGTGCAACATCCGCACCAGCACCGCAACCATCAGAGATCACCCGTCCTCTCAAACTTTCTTTGGAAGACCTCTATTCAGGCTCTACCAAACACCTCAAAGTTAGCAGAAAGCTCCTCGATGGGTCAACAGAGGAAAAAGTTCTCGAGATACAAGTCCTCCCTGGCTGGAAGAGCGGCACCAAGATCCGCTTCCCACGCGCAGGCAACGAGCAACCAACCGGTGAACCTCAAGATCTTGCCTTTATCGTCGAGGAGAAACCTCACCCCTTCTTCACGCGCGATGGGGACGATCTTTTATGCAACCTGAAGATACCTCTGGTCGATGCTTTGACCGGCTTTGACGTCAGAAAGGTAGTAGAGTTGCTAGATGGCCGCAAATTACAGGTCCCATCCCCTGTGGGCGTAGTAAAGCCTGGCCAAGAGACGAGGGTGGCCGGTGAGGGTATGCCAATCCGCAGGCAGGCGAGCTTGAAGAGAAAGGGAGATTTACTCATCCGCTGGGACGTTCAATTCCCAGACCGCCTAACCCCCTCGCAGAAGGAGGGCATTAAGCGAATATTGGCATGAAGGTCTTGAACGAATACCGAGTCTTGGCTCTAGTGTAGCATTGTACCTTTAATACTCGCACGCTCCATATAGCACGATCCGGGGGGAAACGCTATCAACCCCAGTGTGTCATGGTAGGCACAGCGACGCCATTTCCGTTCCTTGTACGCAGTATAGATGTTGGTCGCAATCGCCAAATGACACTCATACCTAGAACCTCTGGGCTCGCATCAGAACAACTGTCGCTCTCGTGTGAGGCTAAGAAGTCGCATGTGCGGGGGCGACTAAATCAACCATAACGGCGGCATCTCGGGAGGACTTCTTGGTCCCAACTGGTCTAGAGCCATTCCGAGAAATAGTGCCCCGTCCAAGTTCTCTGTGGAGTTTGACACTGCGCCCAAATACTGATCAATATCTGAGATTTCATGGCGTCAAGCGCAGCAAAGCATGATGCCATCTGAAAATGACCGCAAGGATGCCCGAGGTGCGAAGGACTGAGAGTCTCTCGTCTTGTCCAGGCCCCCCCCTGGTTGCAAGAGAGGTACGTACAATTCAGCCGGAATGCGAAAGACATGATGCTAGACCACGGTGTGTAGTAAACTCGAAGGACCCGCTCCACCGTGACTGAAGGCCGGAATGGACACCTCTCAGGAATGGGCCGACCTTCCCGTGGAGGAAAGGAGAGCTCACAGATATCACTTGATCCGCAGATATGAAAGGCGTGAACTCGGGATTGCGTCCCAAAAAGTCCACGTCTCTTCATTGTTGGTCGCCAGGTTCTCCTCGTGTAGTCCCTATCGGTGTTGCTAGCTTGTACAAGGTCCATGTTGAACCTCCGATGCCTTGCACAAACTAATGGATAAAACAAACATTAGCTAAAATGTCTGCCTCTACCGTTGCCTCCAGCTGCCATGACCTCTAGGGCATCGGGAGTCTTGCTGCATGGTTTCATCGTCTTTGCGCCACTCCAAATGAACAATTACGCACTTCAGCGCCGGCAAGTGAAACGTGCTAAACACGAGGCCGTCATGCGAAAGAACATCGTGCAAGCTTTATGATCACCTGCGAATCCGGTATCGTAGTGTAAGTTGATTGCTCTCGACCTTCGAAGCGCTCTTCCTCGTATATATCTACCGTACGTTCAAAACCACTGCGAGCCCACTTTCTCCTCACTGGTGTAGCAGCCTCCTGTAGCCACATCACCGAGCGTGACTCGTAGACTATTCACATCAGCCAACCTTCGTCCCGACAATGCCCGCAGGGAAGCAAGATTATCATGCCGTCCTCGGGCTTACCAGCGACGCGAGCGACGACGCCATCAGAGCGGCATACAAGAAACTCGTTTGTGTTCCCTCATGCATCAACTTCTGTCAGCTGATGCTGGAACAAGGCTCTGCAATGGCATCCAGACCGCCATTTGGTCGGCAAGGAACATGCAGCTCAAGTGTTCATCGGAGTGGGTTCCTCGTCCCAGTTTACTGCTTGCTCTGTTCATGACAAACCATCGGCAGGTGAACCAAGCGTATCATGCTCTGATGGACGGGAAAGAAAGTACACATTCCTCATCAGCGGAGACTTCATCGTCAACCAGCGCTCCTACTGGCAGCAGCGCCGACCCCACTCATTCTGATACCCATCCAAAAAGTACTCAGGCGTCAAGCCGACCACCTTCGGCGAGCTCTAACTCAAGCAAGCGGTCTAGCTCCCAGTCCTCGAAATCCACTTCTTCACCACGCGACGATCATGATACGAACACCTCCAAATCCAGCACCCGATCCAGGGCTTCGCCATCCACACCATCATCTTCTCAGTTTTCATCTTCCGACGACTTGAAATCTAGTTCCGATCGGATGAGGCATGGCCGCAAGTTCTCCAAGTCGCACGATCATCTGCGTGATCCTCCCCATTCAGCCGCGCCAAAGACCACACCTGCATCAATGCATAGCCGCAGTTCGGATGATCCCAGAGGTTCTATCCGCTCTAAGTCTTCTGAGAAGACTACTGGTTCCTCCCCTACTGAGCCTGCGACAAAACGCGACTCGCGTCCGGAGAAGACATCACGCACTGGCACTGGTAGGTCACGTATATCGAAGCCCGTTATCCCACCGCCATCTGGTCGTCTTCACAAGTCGTCCAAGTTCGGTTTTGCGGAGTGAGTGTAGAACTGCTGTCCAAATCTAAACATACTCATCCCGTTGCCAGCGACTTCGTCCACAAGCTCTCGAGAGGAACGACGAGCAGCGGGAAAGAGCTACCAAACAACTGGCCTCACGATCAAGATGCGACCCCATATGGCTCACCGCTTCGTGCAATCAACGCTCCTCGAGGTGCATCTAAGGAATGGATTTTCCCGCTCCCGCTTACACTTGACGAGATGTACCATGGAACGACTTATCGATTCCTCGTGACAAGGGAATTACTGTCGCATCGGACAGAGAAGGTGGAAATCTCTATTGATATCCCTCCAGGGATGCGCAGTGGTACTAGGATCGTTTGCCCGCGCACAGGTCACCAGCACAAGGACGGAACGCTCCAAGATGTGGTTTTCCTAGTCGAAGAAGTTCCCGGAGAGCGATTCTCTAGAGTCAAAGATGATCTGTTTCTGGACGTCTGCATCCCTTGGGCTGATCCCCTCGCTGACCAGGGTGGCGAAATCTGTATCCAAGGGATAGATGGGAAAGAAATCACATTTACATTGCCTTATCCAATTTATGACAAGGCTACGGAGGGCCAAGTTCTCGTCAAGGGCGCAGGTATGCCAATCCGGGATGGCCGCAAGACGATTGGTCGCGGTGATATGATTGTCAGGTTTGTTGACTTGCGCGACGCTTGAATCTGGCTATCATTGACGCGAATTCAGATGGCGGGTTGTCTTCACCGCTCACCAATCCAAGTGGCAGACATTGAAGAAGGCGTTCCACCTCAATGTTTGACAACCGCGTGGATGCTGGTTAAGGTTATGACCCTATGCTGTCTGTATCTTTCTTGAGGTTTTTATACATGGACAAGCATGAGTGTCGCAGGTGTCCCTCGTTGTTCCCGACTTCAGGCTACGCTGTACAGTATTCACGACACATGGTGATATTTTCTGGTTTTTATTGCAGGACTTGCGCGGGCGACGCATGTTAATCAGCGTATGTAGGCAGTTCCGTCCTGTGGTTTGATAGGGCCGGCGCGTGACAGCGGTGCACACGCGGAACAGGCGAGGTAAAGCAACGCGCACCACTGTTTGCTTTGCACTGTCAAGAATACGTCAGCGTGGAGTACCGTACAACACAACCTGTGCAGTCACACTGCAACGTTGAAAATGTGAGTGCTTCCATACAAGTCTTCGTGCTCCCCGGAAAGGATGCGGGACACAGGACTGACTCGGTGCACGCTTGCAAGAAGTGGGTCTTCCGTTTCTTCTCGGACAGACCCTTCTAAATGGTAGGCCTCCTTCGTTTTTCATTCCACGTGAGCAGTGATTACGGTGATCCACGCCCTGGAAATGCGACGGACACGCGGACGGCCCATCGCCATTCCAAGGGCCTACATAAGCCTACAGACTGCCAGGCGCCTCCCCGTATTTGAAGCCCATCCTACCCTCACTGAAAATAAGACTCCAATGCCGCTACCCTTTCTAAATCAAAACCGGAATCACTGGTCCGCTCACTTGCCCTTGAAGGTGAGTTGGCGCACCTGGCAAATACGGACCGTTTAGTCACCCATGTCCGGCTTGACCAGATTGCCAACATCATTGGCGCCATCTTCGTTATGGGCGGAAACGTCTATACGGTCATTTCTCCCTGGGACGTGTACTACACCGGCAGAGAAACCTACTTTACTCCTGCTCCATGGTCGTTCTTCATTTGGTGGGTCACCAATGCCGACAGCGTGGCCGTCACTCAGCCGACTTTCTCCAGGCCCCTGATCCATATGTTAATATTGGGCACCTGTATCTACCAGTTCTCCGGTCGCGGCAAAGAAATCATTCTTGAACGTATCGGGTGGCGACTGCCTCTGCTTGATTTCCTCAATGCAATGTACATTTACTCCTGGACTATCCAAGAGTACCGATATGGTATGTGTCGGACATCTCCTACTAGCCCATCTCCTGACGATTTCTCAGCCCTAGTCTTCATCCTCTTCGCTGTTTCCGTGGTGACTGTGAGCGATCCCTTGAATCTCACCACGTCTTCTAGCCCGTGCTGATTCCGTCGATGCTAGCAAATCTATCAAGAAGTCAAAGTGACCGCACTTCGCAACTTTTGCGACGAGGTGTTTTTGCACCTTCCCTTCTCCTTGTACCACGGCTGGGTTGTCGGCCTCGTCTTCCTTTCTGGGTTTGAGGCGTTTGGAGTCGACGCACTCACAGAGCCAGCCGGCCCTTGGACGAAAGCCTCTGTATTCACCTCGTTGTATGTCTCCCCTTGTCTCCCCACTCGTCCCGTCTCTGACCTCTGCAACTGGACGTCGTCTCTAGTCTTCTTCTCCAGATGGTCGATTTCGCGTATGCCTATTCGGCGGTAGAGGGCGACCTCCCCGGGTGTCTCGCTATTTCCTGGTTCCTTTTTGCGATCGTCGTCCAGCAGAGCAAAGAACGCTCTGGATTCATTCACTGGAGTGGTCTTGGTTTCGCCATCTTCTCTCTGTGCTGGATCATGCGTTGTGTGATCGGTCTGGAGTTGAAGTTCCGAGGTCGTCACAACAGGTTGGGCATTGGTGAAGAGACGTCTCGTCTCTTGGGCGGCCACTAAAGCGGAGGATTATGGTGCCGAGCTCCGCAGTTGGTAGTATGGTGGAACCTTGTATCTCATGTTCTCATAGTCTGGTCACCAGACTAATAGTTTCGTGTCTATGCCAGGATCGATGTTGACTCGTATCATATTTCGTTCTACATAATTTGTTCTCAATAAGTCGGACAGTGCCTGCTCTCGGACTACGTATAACGGGTAATACAACAGGACGACGGAAGTAACAATGATCAGGTTAGCCAGCATAACAATTCATAAAGGAGAGGACGTCAAATAAAACTATCATAGCGCACAGCCAAGAAGCAGAAAGGGCAAGCGATTCACGAGGTTGCTATTCAATTTTCATTGGTTCGACCGCGTTTGGAGCAGGTAGACCGAAACCAGGGGGCGGGGCAGCCCGTTTTTTGGTTGGAGAGCTGTGCGGGCTGTGACTATCGCCTTTGCTAGATTTCGAAGACCTCAGCTTGCATAAAGCGATTGGGGGAGGACCGATAAGTCGTGACACAGTCCAAGGTAACTCAAATTTGGCTAGACTGGCCCACTGAATGTACCGCGATAACTCCAGGTGAAGGGCGGGATAGTATGCTGTAGATGCTTTGCGGGAGATCTTCAACGAGCGTAAGGATACTAGCTTCAAGAGAAACAAACTATCATACCAAGATGATTCGCTCAAGGCCCGAAGTAAACAAGTCAGTATGGAAACGATGAGCAGACATTTCGTGTTCACTGGAGAAATTGAGATCGTGGACGGATTTGGAGATAGCGTTGACAAGCTTAAGATGTGTTGTCTACTCCAGTGAGTGAGCAACGTTCGTGTCATGTGCCTGTGAACATACAAAGTAGCCCATTGCTTCAAACTCCACCCCGCCAGTCATGCCCCCTGGGGCCTTGGGTTTCTCAACCTTTCCTTCGTCTACTTCCGAGAGGTTCCATATGGTGTTGTTTGGGTGGCAGAAGACCCAGAAGTAGTCCCTGCATACATCAGAAAGTTCCTGTAGATACGACTTGTATATCCTTGGACGATGCAACGACTCGATGAACGCGTGTGGGGATATCGGGGATGCAGGTGATTCCGTAGGTGGGGGCGCTGGTGTCAGCAGAAGAGCACGAATGAGCGAGAAGAAGTTCTTGTGAGGTACAGGCAATGTAACAACATTACTGGAAGATCCTGATGTCTCCCATGCTTCGCGACGAAGGCGCCCACCGGATGACGGAAGAGAGGTTGTTGGATAAATCTCGAACAGGATAAGAAGCAACTCGACAATCAGCTGACGGGTTGCCACATCACCAGGCTTCTTGTCAGAGTAAAGCAATGAGACCAACTGAACGAATGGGGTTGGACAGGAACTTCGGAGTGCGAAGCATCCGATTGAGGACGTGGAAAGAGCTTTGAAACACCGTAAGAGCTCGTGAAGCATTTGATCATCATGCTGCTCTTCACTTGAATCTGGGTCAAGTCTCGTTCAAAAGTAGATGTGAGATAGGACTAACCGCCATTCTACTTCGAGAATTTCATTGAGCCTCGTCAATAACGCGCTGTAACCGCCTGAGCGGAGGAAGTCCTCTGTCCAACTAGGAGATATTAGAACAGGTTTACCTGCGAAACAGCAAGACTACCTTGCTGCCTCATTTCTCAACATGAGTCTCAGCTTCTTGATAACTTCAATATCGAGCGTAGTACTGGACGACGAGGTCAAGATACTGCAGAGTTTTACAGGAGTCATTCCATTCCCTAGCGCCTTCTCTTTAGATTTACTTGACACCAGCTCGACGGGGATCACGGGAGCCTGTGCATGAGAAAATGTCTGCGCGGCATCAAATGATTGCCCCCTCCCGTGCAATTTCTCTGAACTGTCCAAAGTGTGGAGGTCGGTAGTGCTCTTTCCTGCGAAGGCGGAGCCCCAAAGTCCCCCTCGCCTCGGCTGGCTGTCGGACCCCATCGTGGAGAGAGGTACATGAGGAGAGGCTATGGACTCGATGCTGCGCGCTTTGCGCACTGTACGAGGGGTGGATGGGGCTGCAGCGGTGGACGGGTTGTTTGTCATGACTTGAGACGATTTGAGCATGGCAGCTTTCACCGTGGCGTCCATGTTGGCAAGCTTTGGGCGAAGAGTAGGTGGAATTTGTAGATCGTCCTGTCCATTTCTTCGTTAGAATCGGAAAACCTCTCAGAGGGCGTCTCACTGACCAAAAGTCTGTCAAACGCCTGATTGGTGACCACAGGCTCGATCAAAAAGTCCTGCAAGGTTTTCATCGATTTGGACTTTTCGTGTTTTGACTTATCCTTGTGTGCCGTCATCTTGGACGGTTTCGCTGGCACTGTAGAAACAGGATCTGGGACGTTCTCCTTTCCGTTAGAGATGTCACCCAGACTGGTGACCATGGTGAATTCTGTGGAAGGCAACCTCTTCGATGGCAATATGCCTTTAAACATGACTAGTGGACGTGGTAGGTAAAAGTTGAAGAAGAAATGTTTGCCTCGCGGACCTTGCGGTTCAGATTCTCGACGCGTCGGTCACGTGCTTATTTATTTTGTGTATCATTGTGTATTTATTTAGCATAGCATAATTACATAATAGCACCGCTTGTATGATGGGCGCTGTTTTAGCCTGTGATTTGATGGCATGTCTCAGTGGCGCAATTTCCGAGCGGTCGGTATATATGTTCCAAGACGTCGCGCGCTGCGCTTGCCTCCCGCGCACGCTCGACGAACTTCTCAGCGTTTTGTTTAGCTCTCATGGCGCTTGTAGGTCCCTTTGAAAATAACTACTAAAACACCGCAGAAAGGACTAATGGATGCACTACTACCTTAAACATTCTAACCATTCTGATATATAGGGTGAGTAGGATAAAAACCATAAAGACGCGTAAATGGGTTAATCGCCCCCGCTATCTCACACCAGTAAAAGCAGATTTCTCCCTTGGACATGCAAAAGGTCGCGCCATTCGACCACACCTCCCCTCGTATCCCACCGCTGCCAGGCTGTCTCCATGACCATCAGCGCCTGATGGACGTTTCCAAACTGACTCTGCTGTCCGACCAATCTCCCTTTGAATATCTCCCGCTTCATGGGGTCGTCCGTTAGGCATCCTGCCAAACATATTGGGAATATGAGCGTTCGATCGAGCGCCGACGTCGGCAATTGATGCATAAGTTGGACGATGACATCGATGGACTGGATGATTTCCGGAACACCTACAAACACATCAGTCAAGATCCCATGCCCTATCCACCGTCGTCACCCTACCTGGGATTGGGTCGCTCAATATCGTATACAAATACAGGAGTGCTGCCTCCCGATATATCTTGCCCACCAATTGTCGCGCGTCAGTGACGGCAGAAATACCTACTATGCCCGTCAGGTTCGAGTCCTCGCCAGCTGGGAGGTCTGGATGCAGTGGAATTTGATCGAGCTCGCGGGGGTACATTGGTTCACATGAACGAAGGTGGCTCTCTACGATGTTTCCACGTCGAATTAGTTCCTTCATACTCAGGCAGCCCTTCCGCATCTCCTGTCCTTTCCAACACGAAAGGGTGGAGATCTCGGCGATACCGAGTAACACTTCGTCCGGACAACCAGTGAGGCTGTCTACCCGAAGGTCCAAGTCTTCTTTGGCGCTCATGCCCGAAGTAGCCGACCAGAAGCCCACTCCTCCCCGATACAATCGTCGATAGAAAGCCAGGTGTTTGGGTATGGTATGCAGGGTAATCGCGGACATGACGTCTAACCACTATTTATAACGAATCAGCTAGTTTGGGCCTTGTTTCGGATGCACTCTCACCATGGTGGCTTTCAGTGCTAGTCGTGCAGCTTGGTTCATGCTCATCATTGCCAGTTTGGGGTTTTCGTGCGCTGGGATTCCAGTTTGCACCATCCAGTCATTAGCAATGTCAAGCATCGGCCGCCAATCGGTTACGCCTCCTGAAAATACGGAGAAGCCAAGGAGATGTAGCGCAGCATTGGCATCATCTTCCGTTAGCACTCCTTCTCGGGATTTATACAACTGCGCGTGGGCTGTATCATAAAATATTATCGCCGGAGAGTTCTCCAGGGTGCTGTTTACGGAGTCTAGTCCTCTTGCAGCGCGAATCCGCATGTTGTGGAGACTGGCTAGGGCACATATTGCGTTGGCCAAAGGACCTTGCGGGCTTTGAGATACAACCTTTGACTCTCTTTAGTTCCATGTGAGTCTGGGTTTTCATCAAGAAAGCTTACCGAGTATATTGCGTTTGCAGCAGAATTGGCCGTGAAGGCGAAAAGTGACTTCCTGACGTGGCCAAAATAGTAGAAAATATGCTCGCTTTGGAGCGGATGCGCGGATAACGCAGTGGCTTCGTGGTTAAACCCGAGCGCCTGTGGGGCGACGCTATCAAAGGTATGGTCGAAAAGCCCCAGGTCTTGTGGTGATGGATGCGAGGACGAAAGAGACGTGGATGGTGTATACGGCGAGTGATTGATAAGTTGTGGTAATGACGGGTCAATCAACGGCAAGTTCACACTGAAAGGTGAGCTGAGCGGCAAGCCTAAATTTCTGGATCAGTCGTTGAAGAGGACTATGAATACTGCTCACCGAACATCGACATTGTCGTCGGGCTTTCGCCTTGGCCCTGCGTTTGAGTCGTGTCGACAATCGTCAGACTAGGTGCGCCAGTGTCATTGATGAAGGGATGGATCGTTGATCCACTCGTAGGACCCTGATATTGTTCTGTGGCAAAAACTGTCGAAGACGATGACGACGTGGCTTGTATTATCGAAGAACGTGGTTGACCGCGGATGAGGCCAGCTCTAGTCAATTTCGCCTTAATTTCTGCTTTGTAAGCTTCCACAGCTCGTTTATCCTAGAGATGAGTAAGTAGGCGTCAGCAGAAATAGTGCGAAGCAACACGCACGCGCATCCAATCCGGACGTCTTGCTCCCCATCCCAGACAGTCGATTTGCAGTCGTCTGCAAGTATAGCAGGAGTCGCCTTCGCGCTGTTCGTCGCATTTCTGCGAGGACCTCGTCAGGGTGGAGCGCACCACCGAATTATTGACTCACTTTTCTGCGCAGTCGACAGGTCCTGATGGCCAGACATTTTTGTCAGCTGGTAGCTAGGATGCAGAGAGGGGGCACGAACCAACACCCACCCCTTCCTGCTGACGTTGGCCGAGGAAGGTCTAGTGGCATTTTGCTGGGCGTTCCACGCGAACCCATGTGAAGTGACTCTGCTGCATCTGGCGGTCTTGATGCCAGTGAGGTAGTCAGAAGATCTGGGGATGTGTTACTGGACGGGGTTTCTGGGGAGGGAGATTGGCTCCCATTGGAAGAGTTGGAGTTCCTCTGGGACATGTCACTACACAAAGTAAGTATCGCTGCGTCAGGGGGATCGAGCAGAGCTGGTTATTAAAAGTGGGTGTGACAACAGATTGTCGTCGGGAAGGCCGTGATGGAGGATCGGAAGGTGAGGAAGGGAAATCGCCGGGGGAAAGTGTATGAGGCAGTCGGGGATATAGGTTGGGCAGACTCGCGAAGGAGAATGCGGCGTGATGGCATCGACACGGGCAAGTTAAAGAAGCTGATCACGCCAGAGGGACAGTAAGTACTAAGGGGCCGGAAGTCTGTGCATGAAACCATATTGGTAGGTCGTGAAGTAATTGGGTACGAGTCCTCGGGTCCTAACTCCGCAGAAGGGCTATGACAAGTTCCCGTCGGTGCAGATCGAGTTGCGACCACGGGGTGATTACCCTCCCGTCTAGTAAGTACCCGCACATGTAATGTCTCATAAAGAGATGTAGATTGTGTCAGATGGGGCTTGTTTTTGGGAATGCTTCTCAATGATAATTATTCATCCCAACCTTGAACTTACAGGGTAAACCAATTTCATTCTCAAGGTCGATTAGATAAGCATCCGAACTCCATGGCTATGAATCTGCCGCGTCCGTGGTTCGGCTCCTGGCCATCCTGTGCCGAATACAGTACCTACATACATAGCATCCCTACAGGATAAAGAACCCCAGCGAAATCCCAGGCTGCAGAGACGAAAAGGCTATTCCGACCTCTTCTCCTGGACTCGTGACATGTGTGCAAGAACAACGCGTGTTCGGGTCCGGGAATTCATCATATCCGCCACGTACGACTCACAGCCGAGCACTATCTTTGCTCCCCACGAACCCCGTTGCCCCCTGCCCGGCAACGACGGTAGGCTGAAACCCGGACGACCTGCAGTGGAAGAGTAGATGTGGTCAACAAGAGTCATTCGTGGCCTGGGTGGCGTCTTGTGCCGTCGTGCTGGCGTCCAACCCTTTACTCTCCCCTCAGCATGGCGACCCCGAAGCATCCGGTCACTTTGCGTTGCCCGGGGCGTGCACGTCTTCCACCACTGGAGACTGTCCCGTGAGAGACAGTGAGGAAGAGCCCAAGGACTCGCGATTGGATCGCAACCTTCGGTGGTGCGGGCCTTCCGTCGTCGCTGGGAAGTCGACTGTCAGTGGGACGGTGGTTGAACGGGGCCTCGGACGAGTTTGGAAAGTTTGGCAGAAATAAATTTTTTAAAAATCAAACGAAAGAGGGAAAACGCGAGATATCACCGACTGATGCAGAAGCAGCAGTGACGGATAAACAGCGGGTGCAGTTCCTTGAATGCCGGGACCAGACCCATTCCAGCGTCGCAAGGACGCAGAAGGAGGCGTTCATATGGCAGGCCCCGGTTCCTCGACTTATCGCATCATGACCTTTCTGACGGGGATCAAAATTCGCAATCTTTGTTGCACCTGGGCATCCGTCATTGGCAATCCCAAGTCATTTCGCCTCTCAAAGAGCTTCGGATGACAAGGCGCAGCTGGCCAGACAGAGCTCTAGGCACTTATTAACAAGGCACCCATCGCATCACGGCAAATTACCGTGCGCTTCTTGCAAGTGGCTAATCGAGGGCATCTCTGGGCATCTTCTTGCGCCAGAATATTTATGGAAGGAAGTGCCCAACCAATCGATTCGGTCAGGGAGGCATGTCAGGCCGTACGTAGGTCAGGTGGCAGACATGTCAACAAACCGTCGAGGGCGAGACTGGCCGCGCCCTTGAACCGCATCAGTCCCGGCGTGTTGCCCCCCCTCCTGAAAGGCTCGTCGTTCAAGGACTTTGGTCCCTCCGCGACGACGATGTCGGTAGTGCCACAAACTTGATGCCAGCATGGAGAGATCCGCGGCAAAGGGAAAAATACTTGCCGTTCAAAGCAAACGAACCCTGATAACCCTCGCCGCGTCCGATGATGCATTTTGATGTGGATTGCCAGGCAACTGAGCCCCTGACGTGCGCAAGAAGCCAAGTCTATATTGTGGCTCGAGCGACTGCTGCCGATCTGATCATGAATACGATTGTCACCCACAGCTTTTTGCGGGCCTGTGCGACGACTGCAAGCTCCGTTTTCCAGAGTGTCTGCGTATTGTTGATTTGCTTCCCACGAGGAGCGTGGCTGTGGTCTCCTCAAATGCGCGATAATCGCGGTGATGTGGAATGCTGTATCGGGCCTGACAGGCATCTTGGATTAGAGAAAAAATTGATTCGTGAGAGCATGTAGAGTACAGCTTGTTGTAGGGGTATTTTCCGTGATGAGCCGACCGACACAAGGTAGTATCCTGACTAGCAGTGGGGATCGGCTTGTGATGTAAAACATGCAGATGAGTACAATATGAGAAATGGGAGCAATATGCGATCGTGACGGTTTCGGTAACGTGATAAAGCAAGAGCCTAAATGGTACCAGCGAAGCCTCTATACGAGGAGCATTTCCGCTTCGCGCATAACCTGGCGCCAGTCTACGGCTCCCCGGGACCGACGTTTCCAGACTTCCTGAATCAGGTAAGACACCTGCTGAGAATTTCCGATCGAAAGGCCTTGCTGTTCCTGGAGGCGTTTGAGAAAGTAGTTTTGATGATGGGTGTCCTCGGTCAGACAACCACAGATACAGATACTAAACACAACGCTTCGGACCACCGCACGGCCAGTGGGGCCGTCCTCGGCTGCCATCAAGCACTTGACCGTTTCGTTGACAGCTTCGATGATTTCTGGACATCGCGGGAAGTCACCCGAAATGACAGAATAAAGATAGACATATGCCGATGCACGGAAGACCTCCGAGGTGAGGCGGCGCTGCTGGGCACGTTGTTGTTCCCCAGCGTCAACGGTGATGTCAAATTCGTACGGGTGGGAGCTGGGCTTTTTCAAAATCTCCTCTATTCTGTGACCGCGCTTGACCAGTTCGTTGACGCTGAGGCTGCCGGCGTTGACATTAGCCTCCTTCCAGTTGGCTAGACTGGCGATCTCTGCAAGCGCGAGGACGATGTGATTTTCGCAGCCCATCACGGACATCATCGAGTACTCGGTCATCGGGACCGCGGGTTCATCGTCGAAAAAGGCGGTCCGTTGACAAAAGAGTTCTCGAATGACGTCCAGGAAGCGTGGTTCCCTGACGAGAGTGGCCGACGCAAGGACGTCGAACCACATCGACGTTTTGATGATGAAGCGGAGGCTCTCCGTACAGCAAAGAAGGACCCTGCGTGGGCCTCCCCAGCGAGGATCGTTGAGGATAGAGAGGGAATATGTGCAGGCAGCATCGAGAAAGGTTTGCCACTGACCCTTGCCTCCACTGAAGAGGAAGTATGACACGATGCACAACCCTGCGAGGGCGTCTCCTTCTGTCAAGGGACTCTTGAAGGGGACCATCTGCATGCGCCGCAGGGCCTCTACGTCTTCTGGCTCGATGACGCCGAGCCTGTCTTTTTGTGTGCTCTTGCGATGGAGGTCGGAGAGGAGGCAGGCTGCCTGACGAGCGTTGTCGCTTGTGTGGATCAGTTTCCAGATGATGGAGTCGAGGGATTCGTTTGCATGAAGATATTGCATGCGAAGCACATGTTTCATGTAGTAGTCGAGGGCGGCGTTCTGGCGGTCGTCCAACAGGGGCCAAGGGTACTGATCGACGGCGGGTGCGGGGGTCAACAAGTAGCCGGAAGAAACGACGTCGACGTCTTCGTCCTCGTGAACGGAAGCACTATACCATCTTGAAAAGGCACTGGTATGTGGGCGTTGGAGAGCGAACGAATGGTTTGGCCCTGCAAGGAGGGCATTGAGCACTATTATACATACAAATACTTAGTAACGATACGAGGTCTTACATGAATCTAAGCTATTGTTAACAGGAGGCGAAGAATACGAGACAGGAGGAAGGAGGACTTCAGGGTATTCACTTCGTTCCAGAGGAGAGTCGGGGCTCAACTCGTGCATGACGGGTAGACCTGGGGACGGGTCAGGGAGGGACGGGTGGCATGCGGATGGGGATCTCACGATCGTTGTCGGGGTAGCGGTCCGTACGAAGAGGGTATGAGGAGGGACGCTCGTCGTTGGTAGAGGATATGGAGAGGGTGGGTGTCTGGGGACTGTTGGTCGGGGATATATAGTCTGCTGACAAGGCCAGTATTTGCGGTTCCTGTTCGGCAGCGCGGGGTGCAGAGCCGGAGTGGCCCTTGATCATGCCCTGGGAGGCGAGGAAAGCCTTGATCTTTTCTCGCAGGTCGAGGACGTTGCGGTTCTCCTGGGGGACGTGAGACGACGTGCGAGGGACGAGGGGAGGGGCATTACCCGCAGCCACTCTGGACGTTTGGCACCGAAGCCAAGACACTGGAGACGGAGGCGGACGCAGGTGGAGCAGCTGCCCTCGGCATTCATCTGCTCGTCGCATTTCTGGGGGACGGTCAGGAGCGGAAGGGGATTGCGGAGGAGAGGGGGGGACCTTGCGGCGGATTCTGCAGGTGTAACAGCCGGACTTGGCGCGGACCGCGCCTTTTGTTTTGGGCGCTCCGGGTCTCCTTGACTGGGGTGACTTTGGTGTTGGAGGCATGGTGGAGCGGACGTGTCAGATGTGAGGGTGGAGCGGGGAGGGACGCGACGATGGAGCAGGCATAGGGCCAAGGTATAAGTAACGTACAAACCTGGTGGACACTGGACTGGACTGGCCTGGCAATTAACACGACCGGTTCTCGGGGTCCTCGCTCACGGCACCCTCGATTTCAAGCCGATGGGAATTTCTGCCAAGGGGTTGGTTTGGTCCCGTCCGGTCACGCGCGGCTATTCTTCCTCTTTCGGACATTGCAGATCCAACACGTCGTGCTAGTACGCGCGCGTCTCAGCCTGCCGTTCGTGTCGGAAACCTCCCTCGGCGTTCAATCTGGTTCCCGCGCGAGCCCCCCAGAGACAGCCACTATGTCTCGAATTGGACCCGTCCACTTCCGCGCTTGTCGCACACGCCACTTATCAAACACGCACACCGACAAAGTTCATCAAACATTCGCCTTCTCGTCCACAGCCCTCGGTCCCACCTCTACCGATTAAGCAACGCTTACGGTCCTTGACGTGAGAGCCCAAGGTACAATTACAACCAAAGCACAACTGACACTCGGTAGATAATGCCGTCATCCCCTACGACTGCACATCCGATATGGGTCCACCGCTGCTCGGCCCGCTCACACTCAGGTTCCTGACCTTGTGTCTCAGTCCACTCGTCCCTTGCCCCGCCTCCCCCCCTCCACCCGCCGGCTTCGAGGCCTGATTCCCACTGGGATCTCCAGGGACAACCCCAGCACCTCTCCTCGCTATCAGCGCCCGCACTGCACTCAGCCACTTGATCTCCTCCTCCTCGCTCGGTGCGCACAGCAACAGCGTCCGCTTCGTCGTCACAATCTTGAACGTGTACGGCTCGTGGTGCAAAGACTTTCGACTGTCCGGCGATCCCACCGACGCTTGTGTGCTCATGACCGGCGGCGGAATCCCTCCGCCATGTTTATGTGACTGCATGTCAAACTCCAACGCGTCGAGAATCTCGGACATGGAGAACTGGCGGTGCGGCTTCGTGTCCTGCCAACATCCATCCAGTGCACCGTTCATACATCAGCAATGGATCGCAGATCAGCCAACCAGGGCCCACCATGTGACTTCCCGAATAGACCAACTTTTCGCCGTAAAGCACGAACCATCGTTTGCGCCAGTTATGTCGCTTCGACCCACATTTCATCAAGTAGCCGGAAACAACTATCTTGGTAATCGCATCCTTCAGTGGTCCAGGAGCCCGAGTAGGCGAAGTACCGATCGTCGGTCGATTCTGCAAAGACGCCGAGTACGTCCGCTGAGCACTCGGCGAGACATCCTCCGAGTCTGAAGACGTGATGTTTTGCCCGTGCAAGGGATGAGTCGGAGGTGGCGTTATGGTGGCGCTACGACTGAGCATGGCCGGAGCCTCTGGTATCGTCACTGGCGTCGTGAGCGACGTCTGAGTCGAAGTCATCATCAGGGTCTCGCGTGCATCCTGGATGGCCGCGACCCATTGCAGCACCTCTTCGGGGCTCTGTGCCTGCAGATAAAACGTCCTGACAGACGTGACGACCCCAAACGTATATAGGTGCTTCTTCAACATGACTTGCGTGCACGAGTGGACATCGGTCAGATTGAGGAGTCGGAGAAGCTGGTACTCTGCAGAGTTCTTGTAGTATGCCAGATGTGCCGGTCGTAGCACGAACCACCTCTTCTTCCAGGTCTACAATGACGTTCCCATCAAGCGATCGACGAGTGCTCAGGACACACCGACCTTGCGCCGTTCGCCCTTTTTCCACAGATAGCCAGACTTGAGGACGCCCTCGTTCACAGAGTCTTGCATACACTGAGACTTGTCCGCAGTCTTCCACGGCCCTTCCTCTTCCTCGTCGTCCTCTTCGGACTCCTCGCCGCTGCCCGACGCACGCTCAGCGATCGAAGAGAGGGGTGGCTGGGAGATGCTGCCAGACAACAGCGCTCCAGTGGAGCCCACCGATTGCGAATGTGTCGGAGACGCCAAATCTGGCGACACGACGGAATCCGAGTCCGACTCTGTTCCAGATACATGTGCATGCGCGACCGGTGGACTCTGCGATTCCGCAGATCAGAACAAGGTATCCAAGGGGAGTACAATGGTACCTTCTTGGGTTTGGCGGTGGAGTGTACAGAGAGCTTCCTCTGTATCTCTTGTGGCGAAGGCGGTGCTGCTGTCGAGAGCGACATGGTTAAACCCGGAAGAACGTCTGGTCGCAATCAAGAGTCTTGCTCCGTATGAGTCCCTGGCACGGTCTGTCACAAACGTGACGTGTCACACATCCCTCCGAACCTGGGCCTGAGACGGCGCTCGGACCCAGTACATGCTTGTATGCGCGCGATCTGGTACATGTACGAGTTCTTTACTGTCAACGCTGTCGATCGTCTGCAAACCCTGCCTACACGACTGAAACTGCTCTTGTGACGAGACATTCCTAATCGAGAACTCGGCATGGCGATCAGATAAGCCCCGATCGGCTTTGCCAGGTTGTCCAACAACGACCATCATCACCAGCCATGGCACTGTCCACGCAGGAAAAGTTTGAAAAAGCCGTCGAGTACGTCCAGGGTCTCCCCAAGGACGGCCCATACCAGCCCAATCAAGACACCAAGCTCAAGGTGAGGCATTCTCTCCAAGATCGTGCGATCGGCTGAAACACCCGGTCAGTACTATGCATACTACAAACAAGGTTCGTGTTACGGACAGACCGACGCTGAACCTCTCTGAATGCCGCGTTCAGCAACCATAGGCGACGTGAACACCGCAAGGCCGGGCCTGCTGGACTTTGTCGGAAAGGCTAAATGGTCATAACGTTCCCCGCCATCCTGTAGCCATGCTCAATTTCACTGCAGGGATGCCTGGGACAGCGTCAAGGGCACCAGCACAGAGGAAGCCCAGAAGGAGTACGTCAAGCTGCTTGTCGGGGTAAGATTGTCTCGTCATGTCATCCAAGCTTGCTTGACAACCGAGCCCGATAACAGGACCTCGACAAGATCACACCAAAGTCCGAGGACCTCGAGAAGCTGCTGAAAGAGCTCAAGGAGTAGACGAGTAGCTTGCGCAGTACCAGTAGGCACGTGTAAACAACAAATGGCCGTTGGGAATGGCCCCGTAGTCAAATCGCCGGTGACATCGTGTGTGGAGTGCGTTCAATTTCAGCACGCAGCACCTGAGCATGGTAGAGTTGGACAGCAGGCAAGTCATGCGTCCATTCTCCTCCAACACGAGGCAGATAACGCCCCCGGCGTCTGTACTGCACAGTGGAAGGAAGGGGTGTTCGAGGGCCCGACACTGCGTTCCTGCACATTTTGGTTCTGGAACTCGGTACGTGCAAGTTCGCCGGTAGGAAATGGCCAATGAGGCAGCGTGAAAAGGGGGGCCACACAACCAGTGTCCCCCAGGTTCCCACCGTCCACCGATCGATTTCAAGTTGGCTGTTGGGCCAAGAAGAGTCCATCAATGAATACAGCATCCCGCCATCCAATATTAGGTAACAGACTGAGGGAACGTTGTCAGGTCGTAAGAATTACCCTTTGGATATCCACGCCCACTTGACAAGTCTGAAAATGGAGCCTGCGGTGGTGCAACGAGGTTGGCTGCCGTGAGTTCATCTGCTTTGCGAAGCATGGCAACTACTCATACTTGGCACGATTCGCTCTTGCCATACGTCAATAGTTTATTCGGCCAACTTGCGCCGCTGATGACCTCGTTTTGAACACTGGTTGCTACCAGTCTGGCGTACTCGGGGTGGCTAGCTAATCTTGCGCCGACCGAGTGCGGTCTCATGGATGTCTTGCCACCCCTGAGTCCTGGGATTAATTATTCTTTCGGCATCAGCTTCCACGATGGAATTATCGTAGACTACCTTGCAACAGCCCTCAACCAGTACACGACAGCTGCCCAGGCGAAAAACCACATCCAACGTGTGACATGCGCATCATACATACGCATCAGAGCGTCCTCGTGGTCCGATACGAGACAGCTTGAACCCTGGATTTGTAAGTTTCATGTCTCTACACCGGAGCTTAAGCGCCCCTTTTCTTGGAGGTTCGCACCTTTCCGACCGTCTACTTTTAGATGTCAAAAGCAACTAGACTTTATCGGGATGGCCTTCCAAGAACTCCACGCCAGCCGCAACAGCACAGCATGCCAACGGGTCAGAAGCAGATAAACAAGCTCGTACCGTATCACACGGCTCCACAGCATGGCTGACAACAGCCAACATGATCGTTCAATGGCCACCAACTTCTGAATCTGATATCCGGGTACAAGCGTCAAGTTCTGCCGACAAAGTGTCTTGTTGTTGTATGTCCACGTATCGCCCGCCATGTTCTCGGCCCAGTTCGAAGCTCAGGCTTTCCTGGCGCAGAATTCTGCACCTGCCAAGTCTTTGCGTTATGCCGTATGCCGTTTGCTCGTGCGACCATCCCAACGTCATCACGGTCATTTACGGTTACGACTCGACTTTTGAAAAAATCTCATCGAAGCATGCCCACGTCTTCCTACACATCAAGGAGATCTCCGTCGGCCTGAGATGTTATTTCCTCTGCTGGGCAAGTTATTAAATGTATCGATGTGTCCCTGCAAGGTTGTTACTTTCGCGCAGGTTCCAGGTCGTAATCCCTTTCGTGTTTCATCATCTGATATAACATCCCAGTTGGGATAGAACCAAACAAATTTTTATTGTTGAATCAGCTCGGACTGATCTCCGTCTTTGTCACGCAGAGCCATCTAGTAACCGCTCATGTCCGCAGGTGCTTCGCGGTAGAACTGCCAGCGGGAAACCGATCGAGCTGCCTTCTAACGCGTCTCTTTGGGATGGCGGACCCGGCAACTCAGGTGTCAGGCGATGGTCTGACGTTAGCTTGGTTCTGCCGCCATCCTTGATGTTTGTGGCCTCGGTCCACATGGATCTCCGTAGTTGTTCCCTCAGTTGCCAGGCACGGTACGAATACAAGGCTTCTGGTCTGTCGTGGATCAGACAAGTTGGGCCACCAGCAGTGCGCCGCAGCAGTTTCTGTCGCATTTTGGGCGGCTGGTTTGATTTGTACATAGCGGCTGCCATAGGACGTGAGATAGTTCCTGTTATTTGATTGGATTAGTGTTTTCGCGATGTTGGTCGTCCTGAGATATAAAGTCGCTTTGGTTCATCGAGGCTCGTACGACTGCTTTCTACAGGGTATCGAGACAACTACGCGAGTAGGATACAGACCATGGTCCAGTACTACACATACAACACGGCACGGCACACACAGCGGACTACAATTGGAAAATCAAAGCCACGGGTAAATCCAATTCGTAGCAATGGAGGAAACTGTACGTCACGAAATATGCCCAAGATCGGGGTTGGCAA